>RJWM01010932.1:0-61523 GCA_004363535.1 Dasyprocta punctata
CAGGAATCTGGGGGAGGTCACGGTCCCTCTGCTGCACGCTGATTTTCTTACCCAAAGACTGACACGTTGCTCTAGGCGATTAACCCAGTTCCTCCTCCACATGGCAAGCCTGCTGCCTCGCTCCTCCTGTCGGTCACTGGATTGTGCATCTTAGGAACAGTCTGCAGTCAGCTCTAGGGGTGCCAGACAAGGGCACTCACCAAACCCCACTCAGAACCCATCCCGGCTCTAGCCCTGGAGGCTCTGCACGTGAGCATCGGGGGAGGGGTATATTTTGGTGTTCAGTTATTTTAGTGCTGGGGATGGAACCCAGGGCCTTGGGCATGCTAGGCGAACCCTATACATGAAGCAGTTTTGACGGGCGTGCATGTAGCCCTGGGCTCACTGGGTTACTGGGAGGAGTGAATGGAGCTGAGCCAAGCAGTACACTTAGCACAGTGTCAAGGTAGGCCCCGCCCCGCAGAGCAGGTGCTACTGGGAGACCTCTGCCGCCTGCAGTGAACACAGGGCACTGCGATGGAGGCCAGGAGAGGGAAGTGGACAACTAACTCCCTGCCTCCTCAGGCCCAGGGAACAGGGAGCCTGGGAGAAGCCTGGGATCCTGGGATTCTCCAAAATGTGGGGACTCTACGCCACATGTCCCCCCAGCCCCGCTATATCAAGCCCCTTCTCCCTGGTTGGGGTCACTTTGGGGGGTTAGTACACCTCTGCATACCACCTCTCAGGCCCCTGCCTTCTGTCTCCACAGGCCTCACCCCAATCCTCCCTCACCGTCACCCAGTCAGTGTTCTGTGAAGAGGTCACAGTACCCCAACTGTCAGGTGACCTTGAACCAGTTGGGCGACCTTGATCCAGTCCAGCCACTTGCAGACAGGGACACCACGTGCACCACACACAGCAGACAGACCACACACTACCCGTGCATACATACAATGACGTGACATACGCGAACATGCAATCTTACCCCACGCACCTTTGTGTGTACATACAATACACACTGACACACACAGGCACCTGGCACTCACTACAGACCCCTCCATAAACAGGCACACACATACACGGGTGTAGATACAGCAAACACAGATACACACGCATATACACATCCCAGACAGACACTCACACGTGCACACATCCCAGGCATC
Source organism: Dasyprocta punctata (assembly GCA_004363535.1). NCBI lineage: Eukaryota > Metazoa > Chordata > Mammalia > Rodentia > Dasyproctidae > Dasyprocta > Dasyprocta punctata. The sequence continues at coordinate 1,143 of RJWM01010932.1, forward strand.
GACCCCGGAGCCCCCACGCCCTCAGCGGGCTGGCGGCAGCTGCCCATGGCCCGCACGACCCTGAGCCTCAGGCCACAGCCTCAGCCACAAGTGCAGAAGATGCCGGGGCGGGCAGGTGCTCTGGGCTGCTGTTTACTCCACGCGCTCCATGAAAACATCCTCTCCCCATTCCTCACGGGAGTCAGAGGAGCCCCCAGCTGCAGGAAAGGCTGACATCCTGGCTCCCAGCTGCACCTGGAACACCCGAGGGTTGGGGGGCCCACTGCTGCTCCCCAGGAAAGCCACACCGGAAGTGGATGTGGCCACACCAGAAGTATTCCCCAGGGCTCTGAAAGGCGAAAGGGCTTTCCTAACCCCCACTGCGCTCCTCCAGCTCATCATGAGCCTCCCAGGGAGGAGCAGACAGGGGCCCTGGGGGACCCCAGGAGGCTGTATCTCCTTTCTCATGCTTGAGAGACCTGGGTGAAGCCCATGAAGCTTCTTGGAGCTCTAAGTCCCCATTGTCCTGAAGACAGAAGCATCCCCAGTACGACTCTGTAGCGCCTCAGCCTGTGGTGGACAGTCCTCGGGGTCCTCAGGGCCAGGCATGGTAAGGTGGTGCACACACAGCAAGGCACCAGAGCGCTGGGGTTGCCATCGGAACCAGCACCCAGGAAGTCAATCGCAGTCGGACGCACGAGCTTGCGCACCCACGGAGACCAGGCTCACTCTAAGCCCCGGAGTTATGGGGTCAGAGGTTGCCTTGATGTCAGACAGCGGGGACAACATTTGCCTTTGATCTCTGCCAGCTGCCCACACAGCTGCCTCGGTGGCCCCAGGAGGCCGCCCTGCCCCAGGAGGTGGCTGCCAGCTCTTGGCTGCCAACCCAGCCGCTCCGGCAGTGCAGCACGGTCAGATCTGCACCAGCTGGCCACCCGGCCCTGCCTTATGCCACCGCCCGATGCGGGATCTGTGGCTGCCTTGTGGCTGTCACGGGAGAGCAGCCCCGAGTGTGGGACTGCACCCGCTGCGCTGGCTGTCATCTCCCCAGAGCCTGGAGCAGGCCAGGAAGAGCCCGTGTAAACACAGGCAAACCGCTTCTAAGGGAAGGCAGCTCCAACTCTGGTCACCAGAAAGCTCTCAGGGCTTAGGACACAAATTCCCCGAGCGGTTGGGAGCGGGAAGGACTGCTCCCGGCATCCACTCAGCTCCCAGCTTCAGCTGCCTTCCCTGGTCAGCCTGGACATCCAAGTCCAGCCCAAGGTGAGGGAGGTGGGTATGTTTAGACCAAGAAAGGTCGTAGGGGCCCGATCCACAGAGGATGCGTGTCACATCTGCGTGTCCTTGCCTAGCACACAGCACACGCCGCACCCAAGGGCGAGGGAAGGGGAAAACAGGTTCTCTGTGCACCCAGCCTCCACGGCAAGTGGAAGGGTGGGAAAGCAAAACATTCAACGAATACTGGCTCTTAATGTGAAGGGCACTTAGCAGTCAGTTTTTTCCTTGGGCTCCAGCTTTTTTGTGTCCTATACAAGAGCCCTTTGCCTACTTCCACACCTTGAAGCTGTTACTGCTAATTGCGGCTGGGAGTCTTGTTATTTTACTTAGCACGTTTGTAGCCGCCAGTTCACCTGGAAGTGATTTCTGTTCATGGTTTCGTTTCACTGCGTATCCACGGGAATGTAGGTTGCCCAGGGACCCAGCGCCATTTAGTGAAAAGATTGACTTTCGACCTCTGCTTGGCGTTGTCCTCTGTGTCATTAAAGCAAATATCCAAAAAGAAACAGAAAGACTGAGTGTTCACACATACAATTTGTTTATAAATCCTCCGTTCCGATCCTCCATGTCCAGCCATCTGCCATTCAGCCCGTATCACTCTGGCATGGCCACTGTAGCGCTATAAAAATTCTTTATGTCTACAGAGTAACTCGCCTCACTTTATTTTGCTCTAGAATGTTTTAGTTTGATCCTTTGCATTTCTACACTTGATCTTAGCCAAAAGGCCAAGAAGCAATTCCTTTGCATTTCTAAATAAACTCAGAACCAGCTTATCTATTTTCATCCAAAAGAACCTGACATTTTAATGTACGCTATATTTGGTATCAACAAACAAATTGGACAAGAACTAATACCCTTACATTATTGATTTCAGCCCATTAAAGTCATTTCCTAATGTTTATTTTTGCCTTTACATCTTCTTAATAATGTTTTAGAATTTCATGTATAAGAATCTTGCACCTCTTTCTTTAGATTTACTTCTAGGTATTTTATAATTTTGTATTATCAATTGTATTTTGAAACTTTGTTTTATACTTGTTGCTGGTACACGGAAATAAGTTCACGTTTAATATTGGTTTTATATCCAGCAACCTGTTAACTTACTGATATTAATTATTTATATGTAGATTTTTTGGGGTTTTGTGTCTGCAATCATATGCTCTTTAAATAATTACAGATTGATTTATTTCCAATCATAATTTTTATTTCTTTTTTCTTGCTTTTTGGCACTGGATTTAGTTGCAATGTTGAATAGAAATAATAACAAAAGGCATCATTGTTTCAAATTTCACCAGGAAAAACATTCACTGGTTTTTGTTTTTTGCTTTTTTTTTTTTTTTTATATCAGGAATTGAACTCAGGACCCGGTGCTTACCAGGCTGTGCCGCTGTCAGCATGTCACTATTAAGTATGAAGTGTGATGTAGGTTTTCTGAAGACATGCTTTATCATGTTAAATCACACTCTATCAGATATAGTATGCTAAGAATTTTTCTCATGCTTGGCTATAGACTTAAATACTACTTCTGCACCTACTAAGATGATCACATGACTTTCTACTGCGTGTTGTCACTATGGTTGATTTAATTGATTTTCAGTTGAATTTTCACTGAGATAATTATTCATTCACGTACTTGGAAGAAATAATAGAGAGAGACTCCCTTGCACACGCTGCCCATTCTCCCCCGCTCCGTAGTAACCTTCTGAATGGTACGGTATTATATCATTGATAACATGCTGATTTTATTCTTATTTCCTGTTTTACTTGTGCTCATTGTATGCGCATTGCTTGATCAAGGAATAGAATAATTTGAATACCACACTGCCCTTTGTAACCACGCCACTTCCCTCTCTCTGCCCCACCTTTAACCCCTGTCCTCCATTTCTAAAGCGTTGTCCCATCCGGGATGCTATAGAAATGCGAAGACACGGATGGATGCACCTTCCGGGACCGGCTTTCTTTGCTCAACACAACTCCAAGGAACCACTCCCTGATTATTCATGAATCCATGGTTCATAACTTTTATTGCACAATCATATTTCATAGGATGGGTGCACCAGTTCATTCATCCATTCACCTGACAAATATACTTGACTGTTTCAACTTCTGGGTACTACGAAATAAGCACTCATGTACAGATTTTTGTATGAATATAAATTTTCTCATGAAAAATTGGGACAAGTGAAATTATTGTGTCTTTGTATGTTTCACTTTACAAAAATCTGTCAAGACTGTCAAATTGTTTTCCAGAATGGCAACACCATTTTACATTTCCAACAATATATGTATGGGTATGCTGGTTTCCCCACATCTTTTTCAACATTTTTGGCATTGTTATTGTTACTATTTTTATTTTAGCCATTCTGACACTTATGCAATAATTTATCTTTAAAGGTTAAACTTGTCAGAGTCGGGCGCCTTTAATCCCAGCACTCGGGAGGCTGAGGTAGGTGGAGCATTGTGAGTTCGAGGCCGGCTTGAGCTACAACATGAGCGCAAAGCCAGCCTGAGCTACATAGTGCGACCTTGCCTCAAAAAACTAGGGCTGGGAGTTTGGTTCAGTGGCCTAAGCACCTGTCTGTCAGGTGTGAAGTTGTGAGTTCAATCCCCGGTGCCACAAAAAAAAAAAAAAAAAAAAAAAAGGTTAAGCTTGTCTCTCATTTTTAAGTACACAGTTATGTTTGCAGTCTATCATCTTTTTACGCATTATTTTATTTCATTTGGTAATTTTTGCCTAGAACATTGCATATATTCTTAAATGAAACTACTATGTAGTTTTTTTCTCTTGTAATATATTTATTAGATTTTTACCTCATAATATCATTAGCAAACTACCCTTTCTTTTTCTATTCTTTGCAAGGATTTGGAAAGATTAGAATTACATTTCTTTAAAGGTTTAGTAGCAGTCACAGGTGACTGTATCCGGACTTGTGTGTATGTATGTGTGTGTGTGTGTGGAAAGAATTGTAATTTTCAATTTAATTTCTTAATGCATTACAAGACCTTAAATTTTCTATTTCTTCCGGTGTCAGTTTTAAGTTCTCTTTTTAAGAAATTTCACCACTTAATGCAGATACTCAAATCTTGGAGCGTAAAAGTTTTTACCACATGTTCTTGATATCTTTAATGTCTGTAAGACCTGAAATGGTGCCCTGTTTTTAATTCCTGATGTTAGCTACTTGTGCCTTTTCTCTTTTTTCTTGATTGGTTTCATAGGGCTTTATGTTTTTAAAAACAATCATTCAAAAAGATAACTTTTGGAGTTGATGGCTATCTCCACTGTAATTTTTATTTTAATTTCTGCTCTTTCTCATTTCTTCTATATGTTTAATGATTTAATCTGGTCTTCTTTTACTAATTTCCTGAGAATAGGTTGTTCATTGAATTTGAGCCTTTTTTCTTCTCAACATACTCACTAAGACCTGTAAATTTCCCTCTGAAAATCTATCTCATAATATTTACCAAACTGAAAAAGAAAAGCTCCAAGTATGAAATATGATCAAGGTAATGCATTTCATAATATATGCATGCATATACAAATTAGAAAGGCATGTATCAAAATCAGCAGTGATCTCTTTATCACTGGGTTATAGAAGTACTTATTTCTTCACTTTCTAATTTTTTTTGGCTCTGTCCATGTAGTGTACAGTACATATGCAGTTGTACTTTGTATGTGTATGTGTTATTTTTAAGAACTATGATGTGCAAGTATCAATTGCAGGACATAAGATTATAAAATAAAAATAGAAGTTTGGGCCACAATAACGTTATGTGTGAACACAAGGCAAAGTAAAAACAACGACTTTTAAAATGCCGTAAATTTAATAGATGTTAAGAAAAATGGCTGACAACAGCCCTGTTGTCAATCGTAATTTTTGGACTAAAATTATATCCCTCTATGTCCTTGGGGGACCCGTGCACAGTCCTGTAGTATGTTTTATGAAAACTGAAAACCTATCAAGTAATAGGAAATGTGATTTTTAAGGATTTAATTGATGATGAAATATATAGGAAACACATATTTACTTAGCTAAACAATGGTCTCAGAGGTAAAGGAACACGATCACTTTCAGTTTCCTACCGTAGAAACACCACAAGACGAGAAATAGCGGGGAGGGGGCTGCACAGTGTGATTTCCCAGGAAACCTCCAGCTGCAGCCTCTGGTAGCAGCCTCGACCCTCCAGGCCTGGCTCAGTGTCAGGTCACCCTTGCTGCAAGGCCCTGACCAGGTGTCCAAGCACAAGCTCCCCTCAAAGACCAGATCCAGGAACCCCCTCTCCAACCCTCCCACCAATCCAGCCTCCAAATCCAGAGTCCAGCTCTCCCTGGGGCTTGATTCTTTTGTCCCCTGTGCCGCCTTCACCTGGAGCCCAGAATGGTGCTGCCAGCTCAACGGTGGCCACCCTCCTGCCACAGCAGAGGGGACCCTGGATGCAGAGCAGATTCAGTAGGCCAGATGAGGCCAAGCGGATGCAGGACAAGGCTCACCATGGCCACGAGCACCAGATAGGAGAGGCAGCAGGGGCTGGGCTGGGGGCAGGCCCACGCTGAGGCCTCTGCACAGGGATGGGAGTGGACGGAGGGACCACAGCTCCTACGACACTGGATGTTGGGCACCAGCCTGCTCGGGAGCACTATACATTCTCCTGTTCCACATTCACAACACATTGGAGAGCAGCTGGCCACTTCCAAAACATCCGCCCAGGTATGGCTCCCTGATGGCCACTTCCGAAGCCGTCCATGTGCTGAGACATCACACAGTGCCCCTGCAGGCTCCAGTGCTCACGGGGCTTGGTCAGACAGGGCATGTGGTCCTGAGTATCACAGCTGGGCTGGTCACAGCCAGATCCAGCGGCCGCTCTGAGCCACACACCAGGGACTTGGTGGTCAGCCCAGGACTGCTCTAGGCCCAGGCAACAAGGCTCAGCGAACACAGCCCATACCCCATGGGTAAAGCTGGAGCAGACTCGAGCCGCCAACACTGAGCAAGACAACCAACCCCCTCCCTCCTGGGACAGCACTTCCTCCCAGTGAAAACTAATTGATGCTACCTCTGCAACTTTCCCAATTTGCCAGCATCTTACAACTGCCGGAGTCACTGATGGGCCCGCTACCTTTATATAAAACAGTTAGCCCCAGACTTCAAAGGTTCTCTAAAGTCCATTTAATTACCTGCTCCCCAACACGGCATCCGAAATAGGCTCGCTTTGCCTTTGTGTGAGTATTTATCTTAAACACAATGCCCACGTCCCGTGACATCAGTATTTCTCTCCGCATTGTTGGAAATACGAGTACTTCGAGACTGGCTAGAGCAAATTATAATGCACCCAGCCAGGGCCTTTTGTTACGCAGCCCTTCAGCAGCGCTGCCCGCCTGGCCCTCTGAAAGCCGCGGGACCACTGGAGTTCATTTGAGAGCACTGGAGCCCAAGTTGGTCTTGCAAATTATTTCTGCCCTATGCAGAGAGTCTTTTTACTTTCCTCATGGCATCAAGGGACTTTGAATCTTGCATAATACATGCTCACCCATACGCCGGGGAAAGGATTATTGCACAACCAGGATTAGACAACGCTTGTAGTAATGAGCTGGTGGAAAATAGGATCACTAAGTTTCTGTGTCCGTCCCTGGAGCGCGGTGGCATCCAGGCCAGCCAGGAGGAACTACAGGCCCGCTAGGGCCCAGCTTGCTGCTACAGCAACCAGCCGGTGCTCGGGATCTGGCCTGGAGCCGCTGTGGGCTGTGGTGAAGTCAGCGCCTGCCTTTCCCCGAGCCCAGGGAAGGGAGGAATGATGAGCTCTCAGAGCTCTCAGAGGCCAACTCGTGCTAAGACGCCAAGCAGATAGCAGGGGCTCCGCTGCCCGGCCTCTGCACCGGCCTGGCTTCCTAGGCTCTGCAGGGAGTGCTCTGCTGGCCAGGACGCCAGGAGTCGGGGATCTGGGGGGAGGGGTCCCAGCACTGCCCCAGCTAGCAATGTCTGCACATGGGCAGCACTGGAGAGCCCCCGCCCCTGCAGAGAACCGCACTGCCTCTCCTCCCCGGCATCGCTCCTCCAGGGGCCAAGGACGCAGCCCCTCAGTTCAAGGCCTCATCAGGGTGGGGGGCACGGAAACCTCCTTCATCACTCCAGGAACATGGGGAGAGCTTGACGACAAGCTGGACCATCAGGCACCTGCCCCAGGGTCTAGCTCAGGGGACACCAACCACCCCCTGCATCACAGTGCCCTCAGGTGGCCATGGGCAGGCCCTGCACGTCCACCATTCCCGGGAGGAACGAGCTCTGCGGGGCCTGCGCAGTCTGAAATCTCTGCTTCTACATGTAAAGACGGCGGCCTGCCGCTCTGTGTATGAGGGTGAGAACAACTGCATACAGGACATAGGATTTATAATACTGCTTTATGATGGTCACCCAGAGCTAGGTGCAAGAAAGTGCAGGAAAATCTGTCCACAACACTAAAGACCCAGGATATTCAGCCAAAGGCCTGGATTCCACAGCAGTGTCCTGCATGAGTCCAGCTAAAGACCCAGAGCCCATGACAATGCCTCCCACAAATCCAACTGGAAATCTAATAAGAGCCCACGATAAGGACTCACACCAGTCTATGTTAAGGCTCTTCGCTGGGAAGGCCAAAGGTCAGCGGTGGAACTAGAAAGTCTGTGCCAGAGGGGTGAAGGAGCTGTGCAGTGGGTTGAGGGTTCTACATGGGAGCCAAGAAGTCACACTCAAAATAAGGAGCAGGGCTGCCCTGAACAGTACCACAGCCATCCTCAGCGACAATGAGGTCCCACGCTCCTCCAACAATGAGAAGAGTTGAGCACAGGTCAGGAAGCCCAGCGTGACAAGCTTCTCCAGCACACAGCTTCCCCTCCAGAGCCAGGAAGCGATGCACAATGTAAGAAGCAAAGCTCCCCCAAGGTGAACCACAGCCACTCTCAGCAACAAGGTCCTGAGCTCCTCCGATGATAATGGCCGAATCCATATCGGGGAAGCCAGCACGACGAGCTCCTCCAGGAGAGCTAATGGCTCCAAACAGCAACACTTAGGAGAACCCACAATGCCTCGCCCGTCTTCTCCACATCTCTATTTATGCTGGCAACTTTCCTCAGGGGGAAAGTTGCCAGCTGGTGTTTGCAACCCACTGCACAGCTGCCGATTTAACTCAGCTGGTGTTAAGTTGACCACCAGTCTTTAATCCACAACAGAAGTGGAGAGAAATGTTGAGCTAACATTTGAAGGATGCCGGGTGCCATCCTGCTTGGGGGACTCCCTGCCTCCTCTCGTCCATTCTGCACTTGCCCCGAGCCGTGTATGTCACTGTAAGAAAAGGGGCTGTCTCTTTGCTGGGGCCATGGAGCACCTGAAGGTGGGCTAGGATGGGTACTCAAGGGGCAGGGTGACCAGGACTGGCTGGAGGACATTCTCACTGGGCAAGCATTTTAATTAAATGCTCACCGTAAGTGCTCTCATCACAAGGAAGCTGGGAAGTCACCCTCTCCACAGTTCACCATGGGGCTTAAAAATCAGCTCTAAAGTAGCATCACGAAAGGGTCCTTCAAACAGAATTGTCCCGAGGAGCAGAGAGCTTGGTCACTGCCTCCGCCTGCAGCCTTGCGTCTCCTCCCAGCCCGTCTTCCTGGCTGGTGCTGTTTGCAGCTTGTCTTCCCACATGCCAGGGGTACCCACCCCATGGGACAAGAAGGAGAAATTCCCTGTGCATGGGGTTCAGGTCGTGCTGGGTGCCGGAGCAGCCACTCCTTGGCACCTCACAGGAATCCAGGAATGGGCCGACCCATCTAAATAGCTCCTCCCGAGGTCTGGGCTGCTCGAGGGAGTCCTACATGCACTAGAGGGGCGGATCACCTGTGAGGGCAGGACCGTCCCCCAGACAGACCTCTGACGGTCAGCGCAGACCCCGCCATAGCTCATCTCCGTTACGGGGTGCAGGCTGTGACAATGGTGGGAATAGCAGGTCTGCAGTGTGGGGGGGTGAGGATAACCCCTCTTAGCCTCAGTGATAATTCACACACAGGTTAACGTTTGCAAGGTAGGGCAAAGCCATGAGCTGCAAGCAATGAGCTGTGACCTCAGCAGGGTATGCTATGAACTAGAAAGGCGTAATTCCCAAACCGATTTGGGGGACATACCGAAGAACGGGCAAGTAGATTCCCACCCACGATCCTTCTCTCCTTCTCAGCACCAGGGGTCTGACAAGCCTTCCCCAGTGCTAAATAAACTGGGGGGCAATCATGGTGTGTGTGTGTGTGTGTGTGTTGGACAATTATAATAAGGGCATCACCTTATCAAACTACCATCACCTGAAAAAAAATCGACTTAGATGTGGAAACGTTTGTTTTGGCTCACAGGATGAGTCTGTGGTAGGCCTGCGATGAAGCTGAACAGAATGGCAGCAGGAGAGTGTGGCAGAGACCACCCGTTTAGTGGCAGCTGAGAAGCAGAGACAGAGTGAGAGCCATGCAGTCCCCAAGGCCATGACTCCAAGGATCCCCTCCTTTCCAGCTCCCATCACCTCCCCAGAGGACGTGGAACTATGGGTTCACCAGTGGATTCACCCACCAACGAGGTGCCGTCCTCGTGAACCTACCCCCTCCACAAGCCCCACCTCTGACAATGCCAGATGGGAACCAAACCATCGACACATGAGCCCTGCAAAGACATTCCACATCCAGCCAGCACAAGAAGGGTTTACAAATGTGCAGTCCTAATGACCTGGGCTGCCTGTGGGGGGACGAATCGGGCCCCTTGAATAGAATGAGGGGTCCAAGGCCTCCCCAGTTGCCAGGTGCATCCCTGGGAATGGAGGTTGTCTGAGTGATAACGAGGAAGCCAAACCAGGAGGGGGGAGTTTATTGGGGCCAATAAAACCTCCTCAAAGGTTGGTCTCTTGGAGGCACATTGGAAAAATCACATTGCTTTCTCCCGAAGTGTCCTGCTGGCATTATTAGGTCAATAAACCCTCCCCAGAGGCTGTCTCACTGTACAGTACCCCAGGAGCCCAGGCCTGAACACCATGGCAAAGAGGGGTGCTGGCAGCTGTGACAGGATGCTATGACATGGGGCTGCCTCCCCGAGCGTCTTTGGGCAGTTGGAGATCAATAAAACCTCCTCAGACCCTGCCCACCAGACTCCCTCTCTGTCTGGGATTCCTAGGAGTGCAGAGAGAACACAGCGGCCGGACTGGGGAGAGAAAAGCCAGCTGTGCACTAAAGAATCCCATCACCTAGAAAGAGGGCACAGAAGACACCTGCAGATGCCACCAGGACCCGGGCCACAGGGATGGAGCAGCAGGTCAACCGCGCCACCCAAAAGCACAAAGGATAAAGGATGCAGATTGGCCTTAACCTGCCAGGGGCCCAGCACCCGCGAGGCAGCACCTGTGTGCAGGTCGCCGATGGGATGTCACCTGCAGCTGCAGGACCCCGAGTGGGCCACACGGCTGCACCAGGTGAGCGGCGCCTCTTCTGCAGATGTGCGCTTGATGGTCTTGTTAACAAGTGGGTCTCTATCAGCGAGTGGGAGCGGCGTCTGAAATCCCGCATTTCCAGCAAGCCCTTACCCAGCATTACTGAGCTGCGGGTCCCCACAGGTGTGGTTGGAAATACAGCGTCTCAGGCCCCACCGGACGTGACTCACTCCCGACTGCATCCCAGGTGGCTCCAGGGGCAGTTAATAGGCCAGAACCTCTGCTCCAAACACGGTCTCACGCACCGGAAGTCAGAAAGCGGGGCAGATGGGGAACACTGTGGGCATTCTCGCCATCAGAAGAGTGACCACAAGCCCCAGGGACAGCTGAGACGGACTTCACACCTGGTGCCACACCGACTGAATTCCTCGTGCGTGGCTGGAGAGCTCAGGCGGTCTCCATGTGCCCTCCCCAAATCAGGCATCGCCAGCACGACGACATCAGGGACTGGGTATTAAGTACCCATTAGGTGAAGAGGGCTGCACCGTATGAATGGGATTAGCCACCCTCAGAGTCCGACGGAGAATTCCTCTCTTCCCTCTCTGTCTTCCGCCTTGTGGTGACAGAGCAAGAGGGCCGTCACCAGACACCGGACGCCCTCGCCTTGACCTTGGACCTCCCATCCTCCAGGACTGTGAGCCGTCTATTTCTATTTATTATTACAAATCGCCCAGTCTCAGGCATTTCGCTACGGCAGTGCAAAATGGACAGAGACCAGCGCTGCCGGCCCGGCAGTATCTACAGTAGCGAGATCTGCTCCCCACGAGCAGAAAGTCCCCGGTGCTGGCTCTCCGTGGTCCCTTAGTTCTCTCACTTCAAGGACACCACCTTGCGAGCACACAGGAATTTGCCAGCTGGAGGACAATGACTGGAGCCCAACAGCGAGGGAGCAGAGACAGCGCCGAGAGGAAGCGGGCTGCACAAGGCTGAGCAGCGCCTGCTGTCCACAGCACACTTCCCAGCGGGCGGCCAGAGGGAGCCAGTCCTGCTGGGGAAACTGAGGTACAAAGACAGAGCTCGGAACATCTGCCGGCAGCCACAGCGCTCACCCCTGGGACGCGCACGCACCAGCTCCAGGGCTTGGCCTTCAACCCCTGTCCTAACACCTGGCTTTTAACAAAGGCGGAGCGATGATCCGACAGCCCCTGAAGCAGGGGACCGCGGGACTTCTGGGACCTCACTTCCTCCTCTGGGGGTTCCATACTTAAAATGAGACAGCGAGAGCTTCATGTGTTTTGTTTCTTGTTTAGCGTCATTGAGACTGAGTACATTTCCTAAGTCGTGGAAATATTCTGGGAATATCCTTGTCTATTTATCTGGTTTTTTTTTTTCTTGTTGGTTTGCCATAACTCTTTGTATGTTGAAAATATCACCCTTTCCAGGTGCAATGTATATATACTTTCCCGGTCTCTCTTTTCTCTCTGACTCTCCATGTGGTTTATTTCACTACGAAAACTTCTGTCATTGGTACCTACGCAAATGTCTTCATTTTCCCCAGGGGCTTTGGAAGGCATCCCCTCTATAAATTGAAAAAAAACTTCATTATTTTACTTTATTACCTTTATAGTTTTGTTTAAATGTAGTTAATACATTTGGGGCATATTACTGTATGCGTTATTAATAAAGAATCTGACTGAGTGTGGTGGCACACATCTGTAATCCCAGCACTTGGGAGGCTGAGGCGGGAGGATTGCTGCAGGTCTGAGGTCATCGTGGGCTACATAGTAAGTTCAAGGCCAGCCTGAACTGTATAGCAAGACCCTATCTCAAAAAAAAAAAAAAAAAGGAAAAATAAAAAGAATCTGGGGAACTGGGGAGAGAGAATGAGGAGATATTAAAAGAAAAAGACTAACTGTTCTTCATCTGAATACTGCAGACCAAATTACCTATTCTTTCTCTCACTGATCTTTAATTCCGAGACATTATTCAGTGGAAATGAATGTAATGAAACATGTTGAATAAGATACTACCTGTAAAAAGATCACAGATGAGCACTACTACGGTCATTAAGGGGGATTGGAGGACTATGAGTGATTTTACAGTTTTGCTTTTATACATTTTATGATTCTCTACCTTGAATTTTTAATATGTTCGCTTTTGTGTTTTAGGATTAACACCTCCGAACTTCAGTAACCCCAGGGTGTGTGTGTGTGTACAGTGTGTGTGTGTGTGTGTTCGCATGCATATACACATAAACATCTCTATCCCCACACCCAAACACCCAGACTTGCCTTGGAGTACAGACCCCACTGGCCACAGCCCAGTGCTTCAGGGCGGTGTGACATAGCTGGGAGTGGCTTCAGTCAGTCTGCCAATGATGCACTTTCTCATGATCGTCCTTATGCTGAGCAGAAGTGTGGGCCGGAGGGCCGCGTCAGCTTGCAGGGCTGGTCTGGGTCTGCAGTGCAAATTCTCTGTGACGAGTGTGATCATCACGTGTATCTAAAATGCACCAATAAAAGTTGATTAAAGAAGAATTGAGTAAATGCTCAGGCCATGTGGCTACATACAGCCCTTCTGAATTGCCGTGGGCTTCAGTCCCACGGGACCATGGTACCATATGCAATCGGTGGCCCTCTTTGTGGACTTTCGGCCGCCTTACTGAATAATGGTAACCTGCCTCTCTACCCATCCCAACGTTAGCTCTGGCTTATCTCTGTCCCGCCAAGGCCTCATGCATCGGAGGTGAGGTTTCTCAAAGGTGACTGGATTATGGGGCTCTTACACGACTTGTGGCTAGGAGGCGTGGCCTGGTGGGAAGAGGTGGGGCTCTGGGGGCGTGGCCTGGAGGGTTCCTCTCGGTCCTCGGCTCCTCCCCTTCTCTCTCTGCTTCCTGTGCTCCATGAGGTGAGCAGCTTTCCCTCCGCCAGGACCACCATGCCTTGGAGTCAGCAGAACTTGGGCTGAAGCTTCTAAAGCATCCACCAAAATAAACCTCTCCTTGGAGCTGCGGGTGTCAGATGCTGTGTCTCAGCGATGAGAACCGTGACTAAGGCAGGAGGAGGGTGAACAGTGCCGGCCAACAAGTACCAGGCTGTGGCCACAGGTCAGACACCATCCTAAGCGTCTCCCAAGCAGCAGGGATCTCCTCCGAGGCAGGGAGAGTTGCTCTCCCACTGGCAGATGTGGAGGCCAAGCCAGCCGGGGGAGCGTCTCAGTCCTCCCAGGGACACATCGCAGGCTGGACTTGGAGGCAAGCCCGCGCCCAGGCTGGGGTGTGCTGTGCCCTGCGACTGTGCAATATTCTGCCAGTTTGTTAATTCGTTTCGCTTTCCCCTCTTCCAAGAAAGATTGGAGTAATTTGTAAGAATGCCGTATAGGAAAATGTATTTCATCGTGACAAGAAAATTACTAATTCACAGCCGAAGAGCATGCTCAGAATACGCTGCAGATTCAAGGGCGCAGGAGCCACAGACGTGGCACTGAGCCTCCTTAGTAAAAGGGGGAACCTGGGTACTGCGGGATTCTCAGTTTCCACAAGGAGGAAAAATGCGAGGTGTCCAGGCCTCTGTCGAAACTTCCGTCAGCCCTTTTCAGGTCCTCTGAAAATCCCACCCCCCATCAGTGTATGTGGTCCGAGAGAAAGCACTTCTCCCAAGCCCGTCCGCACGACCTGCCCGCCAGTGTCCCCTGGTCCCGTGAAACACACAAGTCCCGCTTCCTTCAGGACTTGACGGCACCGTGACAATCAGGGAGCTCTAGGGGGCAGGTGACTGTCTCAACCAAGGTAAAGGGGTCTGGAGGCTCGGCCCCCCTCTCTTTCCTAAATCACACTTTTCATCTTGAGATAATTATAAACTGACATGTCATTGCGATAAATAATACAAAAGAGTGCCGCTGTACCCTCTACCCAGTTTCTCCCAATGGCAGCATCTTGCAGAGCCACACGGCAGGGACACAGGAACACGGACAGAGGTACAACACAACCGTTTCATTCGGACCGGCCCAGTTCAGTCGTATTCACGTGTGCACGCACACTCAGGCGCAAAGTCCTTAGTCCCACGCATCTCTGATGTGGGTAGGTTCCTGCACCTGCCACCACCGCATGATTCAACACTGTTCCCAAGGGTGTTTCGCTGCTCTTTTATAAGTACACCCACTCTCTGCCTGTCCCTCTCCGTCCCTCAGCCCTGGCACCGCTCTGTGTCCCCCATCTCTGCAATCCTGTGACTTTGAGCTTTGTTATGGCTGATACATTGTGTCAACTTGAGAAGTTTAGAAGTTTAACTAAGAGACTCAGAGGGGAGCCAGGGTTCTTACTTTGTAAACATCCTCATCCTGTGCAAGTGGAGGGCAAGGAGATTTTCTGAGTGCTACATCTGCCCTGGAGTGGGGGAGAGGGTGGCCTGCGTACAATATGAGGGAGGAAAAGAGGCTTGCTCTTCTTCCTCCCTTTTTGTTCTGGCTGCTTTTGCTGGCTGCTGCCCTGAAGTGTTGCCTTGGCGCCACGCCACCCTGCCTTGGAGCCAGCTGACTATGGACTGAAACCTCCGCAAACAGTGAGCTAAACAAACCTTTCCTTCCTTCATTTTGGGTGTATTTTGTCTCAGCAATGAGAGAAAAGTCACCTATCTCTGTAATCCTGTTCCCCTGAGAATGCTGTGTAAACTAGGTGTGGTGATGCCCACCTGTAATCCCAGTACTCTGGGAGCCTGAGGCAGCTGGATTCCAGGTTTGAACCCAGCCTGGGCAACTTATCAACCTGGTGAGGCTCAATCTCAAAAGGAAAAGTAAAAATAAAAGGCAGGGGATAGAGCTCAGGATGAAGGTTCTGAGTGCAATTTCTAGTACCACCAAAAAAATGTGATGTAAGTGGAAATGTGCAGTTTATTGTCTTTGCAGACTGACTGTTCGCATGCCGCATAATGCCTTTGAGGGCCATTCATGTTACTGCATTTATCCACAGTCTGTTTTTATTGCTGAGTAATATCCCAGGATGTGGACATACCACAGTCTGCTTAACCATTCACCAGTTAAAGGACATTTGAGTTATTTTCCATGTGGATTACAAAAGAAAAAAAAGAAGATGCTATGACTGTTCAGGTACAGGTTTTTGTGTGAACATTGATTTTCATTCTCTGGGATAAATGCCCAGGAGTGAAATTGCTGGGCAGATGGAAAGCATGTGATGAGTTTTACAAGAAATTGGGAGCTGTTTCTCCAGAGTGACCACATGCTCTAACAAACTCACCAGCCATGGATGAGTGAGCCAGTCTCCCTCGTCCTCGGAGTACGCGGCTTTGTCGCAGTTTTCTATCTCAGCCTCTCAGATCCGCTCGCGGCCATCGTTCATTGTCCTCTGTGTTTGCGTTTCCCTGGCGGCTAATGATGCTGAACATCTTCTCATGTGCACATTCGCCATCTGTACGCTCTCTTCTGTGGCATGTTTCACCCTGTCTTTTTGCTCGCTTCCCCTCCTTCAGCTAAATGTAATTAACTAAAAACTCCAGTGCTACTTTTAGAGAAATAGCAAGCATGCATCCCTGGCCAAAGGAATTGGAGATGTGTGTCCTCAGACACCCATAGTATAACCTGCAGGAACAGCCAGAAGACTCCATGAACTTATCGAGCCATTATTGTCATGAAGAGGATCCACGCAATGCAGGCCAAAGTGTCACCCACCCCTGCCAGACGCTCTGACGGCTGCCGGAGAGTACTTCAGCACCGGCTCTTCAGCGGGTTGGAGTCTGCGCTCACTGGAGGAAGCACACGTGCAGAGTGGTGATGTGTCCAGGGGCTTCATTAGGGCCCCATCCTCTCCTGACCCCTGCACTGTGGCGGTCAGGTTAACATTCCGTTTTGGTAGAAATGGACATGGAGTGATTCCTGGGTTCCAGCTTTCCAGACTGCAGTCATTTCTCCTCTGCTCTGTGTTGTAGCATCACAGAAGATGCTTGCAGATTTGAGAAAATAAGTAGATTGGAGGTGACTTGTTTGAGAGGAGTCCCAGCTCTGGGGACAGGAACTTTTGCAGCCCCTCCGAGCAGGGCTAAGTGACCCACAGTGAACGCAAGGCACAAGATGTGTTCTACACGAGTGGACACCAGGGCTCACAGTGGAGCACTCACTGCTCACCGTAGGTAAAAGTAGGGGCAACAAGAGTCCTTCGGTGGTTAAGCGGATGGACAAGACTTACACATGCAATGGAGCATTATTCAGCTTTAAAAGGAAGCAAATCTAGGCCTGGGAGTTTGGTTCAGTGGCTTCAGCACCTACCTGGCAGGCACAAGGTTGTGAGTTTGATCCCCGGTGCCACACACACACACAGACACACAAAGGAAGGAAATCTTTTTTTTGTGGTGGGTACCGGGAATCAAACTCATGACCTCACATTTGCCAGGCAGGCACTTGTGCCACTGAGCTAAATCCTCAGCCCCTTGGAAGGAAATCTTGATGTGGCTCCAGGTAGAAGACCCTTGAGGACATCGTGCCAAGTGAAATAAGACGGGAAAAGGCAAATGCTGTTGGGTAGCACTGCCACATGGAAGAAGGGAGTGGCCCTCGGCTTTTCACGGGAGGGAGCTGCATTTTAGAAAAATGAAAAATGTCCTCGAGATGGGTGTTGGTGACAGCTGCACTAGAATGTAAGCCACTGGCTTTGTCCTTTAGAAATGGCTAAAATGGTCAATTTTATGTTACACGAATTTTACAACTTTAAAAAACAAAACAAAACAAAAAAAGGCAACTCATTACCTTCAGACACCCTGACCTGGCTTCCTGGTCACTCCCCAGGTCTGCCCAGAAGTAGCCTTGTTTTGACCTCCCAAGCTCCAAGGAAAAGCAGAGCTAAAACCCTGACACCTGATTCTCATTACATAGTGAGGCAAAGACTGTCCCATCAACCAGCAGCACACAGCCCAGTCAGGCCCCCTGAACCACGCCTCTGCTCTTCAGAGCAGCAGAAACGGCTTTGGAGTAGGTTGTGCAGTCAGTTTTCCCACCACTGGGAGGTAACACCTGACTCCTGCAGTGTAAAGGAGGAGAGGTTGCATTTGGCTCACGTTTTAAGAGGACTCAGTCAGTGGTGAGCTGACTCCAAGTCAGAAGCATCATGGTAGAAGGGCATGGAGCAAAGATGTTTAGTTCCCAGTGCCTAGGAAGCACAGCAGGGGAGTAAAGAGTGCCACAGAGGGAGGTGGGAGGGAGCAGACACAGAGCCAAGGCCTTGCCTCTGCGACCCTCCCAGGAACTCCCGAAAGTGTGCTCCACCGGTCGCTGGGGCGAATCCCAAAGCCATTCAGATGAGGCCATGGAGCTTACCCCTCATGCAGGCATTTGGAGAAATCCAACCTCTGTCAATAGAGGAAATTCCTTTTCACTTTTCATCTGTGTCACAGTTGGTGATATGCCTGGGTCCAAGATCATTTGTTTCAGAACTGTGATGAACTCTGCAGGTAAGAAGGTGCAATCAAAACAAACAGGGAATGTATCATAGTAAAAGATGCACCTCAAAACACCTCCCAGCCCTGTGAGCACATTTATCTCATTGTTCATACCACTTCCTGAAGCAGTTCCAGAAGTCCTCCTTCATGGATGTCTCTTTGTGGCTGTCTCAATGTCCCAGCTGGGTTCAAAACACTTAAAGCAATAAAAACATAACAATAATGTATCTTTGTCCACTTTATTCGCCAGATCTGGAGTCATGTAACTTCTGGCTCTCCCCCAAAGACAACATGCCCTTCGAAGATCCACAGCTTTTATTGATTTAAGACATAAGATAATTTTGACACTGCAACTAAAGACCTTCATGAAAAAGGAGCTGCAGAGCTGCTCCAGGAAGTGGCCTGACTGATGGGATCAATGTGTTGAAAGCGAGATGAGCATTTTGAGGGGGAATGAATGGCGATATGTCTTTCACTGTCATAATTTTTTTAATGTAAGCATTCATCATATTTTTTATGACAGTGCATAAAATCCAGACCCAACACTGTCCTCATGGGGAGACCCCCACTTGGCATCACACAGGCAGAGACAGGGCCAGGCCGCTGCTCTTGTCCCATCCCTAGCCTTGGGCTTGTCCTGCTTTGCCCCTCGCACCATCCAGGCCCCCACGAGGTGGGTCTCACAGCCATTTGCCCCTTGGAGGAAAACGACTCATCTTCTTACAGGGCTCCCCAGGAGTCACATGAAGCATGAGTCTTTCAGATGCACAGATCCAGAATCACCAAGTTTGTCCTCACAAAGGTCACGGGCACAGGACCCAGGTGCCCCTGTGTGTCATCATGTGAGCTCTGACTCAGTCCTTGTGGTGGCCCAGGCAGCTCAGGTACTGACACACACAGAAGGGTCACATTCCTCCTGTCTCACAGATGAGAGCACTGAGACACAGAAAAAGCAGTCAGCACCACACCACGGCACATGGCTGGTGAGATGTTAGCCCAGACTAGTGCCAAGGACTACTGTGGTGTGGCCCAGCCACGCAGATCACATTTAAATCCCAGATCCTGGTGGTCCCAACTCTTACAGCTGAACCCTTTCACCAGATGGGCACACAGTATGCTGAGGGCCATGCCTGCAGGAGCCTCTTCTCTCTGAGACTTAGCTACACCTGGGCCAAGCTGGGTGCGAGCAGAGGCCAGCGGCCACCAGAGGGTTAGCAAGAGGGTGCTAGGTGCTGCCCGCTGCCCCCTTACTAGCCACAGCCTCAGGTTCATCTTACTCACCCTGCGGCCTTCTTCCCAAGCCTGCATTGAAGAGAGCGTGGTGGCGCACGCCTTTAATCCCAGCACTCGGGAGGCTGAGGTAGGAGGAGCGCTGTGTGTTTGAGGCCGGCTTGGGCTGCAACGTGAGCAAGGCCAGCCTGAGCTGCATAGTGCGACCCTGCCTCAAAAAACTAGGGCTGGGAGTTTGACTCAGTGGCTTAAGTGCCTGCCTGGCAGGCACGAGATTGTGAGTTCGATCCCCGGTGTCACAGAAAAAAGAGAGAGAGCTCTTGTGGGCAGCCTTCCGATGTATTGTGAGAGAATCTCTCCCTAAAATTGTTCCTCTCTCCACTGTCAGCCAGAACCCTGTGAGGTTGGGGTGAAGCTCTCAGCCCCTGTAGACAGCCTCACCCAGCTTTCCCCATGTCTCCACGTGGATGTGGGAGCCCTGGCTCTCTGTCTGTCACCCAAGGAGAGCCTCCAAGACTGCCTTCTCAAAGTGTGGGGAGCTGGCGCCAGTCCTAAACGGAGTCCTGGCCTGGGCAACCAGGAATCTGTGCACCAAATTGATATGCCTGTGACTGTAGTGGTCCCAAATGTACTTATCTCCCCAAAGGAGACACGTGTCCTTTCCTAAAGATTGTCTCCACCTCTTTACATTTACAGTCAGGGAGGCTTTCTGAACCAAGCTTGGGAAATGAGTTTATCCACGGAAGATTTAGTTCTAAGTCTCTTGTTTCTGCATGAGTTAAATTCAGAATTTTTGTTCACTGACTACTAAATTCAGTCATCAGTCAGCTGGCTCATGTAATGTCTCCTGATATTTCCGGATGGAGGTCACACCATGTCTAAACTTCCTATTTAGAAACTCATTTGGCCTCCTGTTACATGGAAATGAGGGATCAAAAACACTGTGTTTTGATTGGTTGTGCCCACATGCAAATGAAGGATTAAAAAGAGCGTCTTCCGATTGGCCCAGTGAGCAGCACCAGATTCAAATGAAGGATTGGAATCAGCAAATTTCTGACTGGCCCCAAATAGCACTCCTCTGATTGGCTCTGTGTATAGTGATGATGATGTCACTGTATTGGGAGTGTCCCTCACTTTTTTGTCCTGGTTTAGGGGCTTACGGGCTGCACAAGCAATCACAGATAATCTTGAGGACTACAGCAGAGGGCCAGAGCTGGGGATGAATATTGTTCAGTTTCCATTTGAGTCTAAACATTGGTGATCCCCTGACTGCATACATTTGTCAAAACTCAAAGAGCCAAGTAAAAGATAGATAACTACAAAGCAAGGAGAGATTTTTCAAATGGCTAGAAGGAGAGATGGAGGGAGGGAGGGAAAGGGCATGACCAAGAAGGACTGAAGGGGGAAGGGATGAAAATAGAGCTTTGCAAATGGGAAGGGGATGGAGAGGTGGAAGGAGGAGGGACGGAGGAGAGACTTCGGGATGAAAACAGGAAGAGGAAGAGGAAGAGGAGGAGCTGGAAGAGAGGAGGAGGAAGGAGAGGAGACAGGAGAATGGAAGCGAAGAAGACTTAAGATGTGTGCATGCACCAACTCCACACGATAAATGTAATCGTGTGGTGCAAATATGTGCTAATAAAAAATTTAAAAATTCAAACTGCACTTAAAATGAGATTGAACTGCACATAAATTATAGCTCAAGGAAGTAGTGTTTTGTTTCATTTTGTTTTGTTTCGTTTTTAACCTGCTTAAGAGCAGTTTCCTGGCTTGTAGGAGACTCCTTGGTTCATCTCGGGTGCTGTGTGAATCCTCCCGGAGCCACCTAGGGTATCTGAAACCATTTGGGGTTCATTCTAGGGGTGACGGACAGGTGCACACTGGGTGGCTTCTCGGTGGGAAGTGCCACAGGGTCACCGGGAGGCCTCCAGCAGGTGTCTCTTCCTTCCCTCTGCTCTCAAAGGTGGCTTTCATTCCAGTCAAACTAGTTTCGCTATTTCTCTTCCAATAGTCACGTCTCCCCATCTTTTCCCAGCTGCCCAATCCTGGTCTTCTTAGACCTGAGCACTCTCACCCCCTGGGTAATATCATCTCATTGAAAGGTCTCAGTGCCACCTACGTGCCAGTGTCTCCCAAATTCCCATCCTCCACCCAGAGGTTGTCCTCACACTGAAGACTGTGGCTGTGATTCCTGGGACTGACTCTTTGACTCCCTTGGATACCCAATGGGCAGCTCAAACTTCAAAGGCCCAGCATCAAACTCCTGCCCCTGCCCCTAAAAAGCCTTCTGCTCCCAGGTCTCCCCAACTCCCTCAGTGGAAACTTCACGCTTCAGTTGCTCAGCACAGAAAGCCGGGAGTCGTCCTTGGCTTCCTGTGTTCCCACATGCGCTCCTCTGACCCATCAGGAACCCTGACTTCTCTGTCTTCAAAATACACCCAGATTCCGGACACCCTCCCACCATCCACTGCTACTGCCCTGGTCTGAGCCACCAACACACTCCCTAGGTGACTCCCGGGGTTCACCTCGCCCCTGCTGTCCCCCTTGCGATTCTTCCAGTGACCACAGTGGGAGTCACCCTGTATCCCAGGCCCTCCCGTGCTTCCGTCTCCTCTAAAGAGCCAGCGTCCTTATGACGACCTGGCCTTACCATGCCTCAGGGTCACTGTGGTGCAGCCCTGACCTCCAGCTGCCCCTCAAGGGCGCCCAGCGTGATCCCCACTCAGAAGCCTGCGACCTGCTGTTCTCCCAGGAATGTCCTCCCAGGTCTGCACGGCTCCCTCCATTTCTTCCCCCAGTGTTTGCCCAAATGTCACCTTTTCAAAGGAGGCTTCCTGGTGGTGCCACACCAAACCCAAACCACCTTCATGCCAGCACTTTCTTCCCCTAATTCCCATTGCTTTGGCCTTGTGCCCTCTGGTGTGTTCACGTTGAACTCTCCCACTCTCCATGAATGTGGGGACCTCGCCTCTTCTCCACTGCTGTCACCCTGGTACCTGAGATGAGGGCTACTGAGTTCCTGAGTCAATTACCTTGTGCTCCTGGCTCCACACCCCTGCCCTGCCCCTTGCCCTGGTTCTCCTGGGTTCTGGGGAGCCCTGCCCTCCGCCTCTCTAAATCATACCCTGCTCTAGGCCAGGTTGACTCCTCATCTCCTCCAGGGAGTCTTCAAAATTAATCTGAAGCTCACGATAGTCTTGCATGACTCCTTCATCACTCACACATCATCGCTTCCACCTTTGCCTCTGACAGTGCATTAAAGATGCTCTCTAGATGTAATTGTCTGGTTGTCTTGGCAACTGCACAATCAAGCCTGAAATGGGGGTAGTTGTGCAGCTTCTCTGTCTATTCCCCACCTTCATAGGGTATCCAGAATCAAAAATGCACTGTGCACACATTGAGAAAGGTGACAACTCTGTTGTGCCCCAACACCACACCTGGAGGGCTCCAAATTCAGGACTGACGGGGCTCCAAGGAGAGTTAGCTCAGCAGTGGGGGCCATGACCTTCAAACTCAGGCCATCTGGCCAGCACCAGGCAGTGGCTTTGTCTGGCAGGGAGGCAGTGGGGTCGCCGCAGTGTGATGGACCAGTCCTGTGGCCCCTCCATCCAAGGACAGCCACATCTCTGCAGAGCCTCAAGTTCCCAGACACACACGCGGGCCTCACGTGGCCGGGTGTAGGGAAGGGTAGAGTGTGTCCCCTCCTCTCGCGCTCCCCTTTAGATTCTGCCCAGCATCCCCTGCAGGCTGTGTGGACCAGCAGGAAGCGCTGATGCTGCCGCCACTCCTGCCCAGTGGGACTGGGGCATCCACCTGCTGACTGCTTGGTGTCCTGTGCGACCTTGTTAGGTGTCAGGAAGACTTTGTGACGCTACCTAGGGCTCTAGTTTTTTCTATCCATGGAGACATCTGGACTCCCGTATTCCACTGCTGCTATTCTTTGCAAGCTAAAGACTTCAGAAGGACTAAGGGAGCCAAACTAAGAACCCGCCACAGCCTACAACACAGTCCTGCCCCCGGCTCAGGAAGGCCACCCCCCCACCCCGAGAAGGCAGAGTAAGTCTGGGCAGCAAAGGGCACAGAGGCTTGGAAGGTGAGGTTCCAGGGACACGGCCCAGGCAGGGCCTCAGGGATGCTTGGGTAGAAACCGCAGATCATCTGATTGATGACTTGTGTTCCCATCCCCTCCCCATCACCCTCACCCCCCACCCCCCACTGAGAGCGAGCTGCGGCCAGAATACATTTGAATGGTAAAATAATTTATGCTTAATTAGGGTGCTGGATTTAGAATTAGAAGTTTCAATGCGTAATCACATGGATTGTTTAATCTCATTGTTTTGCCACTCATTAGCGCTCTTCCTCAGGGTCTGCGGCACAGGTTTGCCTTTCTCCTGACCGCACATCAGGCCTGATGAGCCCTCCTGAAACCACCATCTGCCCGTGGCACAGCTTCCTCCAAGAAGTTGACACTGCCCGGTGACACCCGTGTCTGGCCTTCGGGACCAGCCTGCCCCAGTTGCCCCTGCCCATGGTACCATGGTCACACCCAAACTTTCACTCCCGCCAGCATGGTCTGCACGTCTGTGCCCCTCCACATCCCTCTGCTCACTGTCTTCCGACTTCCTAGCCCCCCCAAAAAAAAAATTCTCCCTTCCAAAATTCTGTCCATTCCTTAAGACCCAACTCCAAAGCCAGCGAGCCGCCCGTCAGCTCTCTGGCTACTATAGCAAGATGTCACCCAGACTGTCCAAGCTCCTGCTTACTCATTCCTCTCTCTCCGTCTGCACACACAGATGTCCCTGTGGACCAGGAGCCGTGGCAGCCTGCAGCTGGGAGCCCCTGAGATGACACCTGTGGGTGAAGGGTGTGGCTGAAATGTGGACCACGTCTCCTCTCTGATACGATTGAAAAATATAGTGAATAATACGTTATTAAATTTATTACAGTAAAAGACACACTGCCACTACTCTGCTTCACAATACTCCCTTCGGCTTTGAACACATTACCACATCATTCTCGCCACTTTCTGAAGTGGCTCTGGAGTCCTCTTTCCTGGTGTCGTCAGCTGTGTTCCTTGGCTGCCTTGATGTCCTGAGTTTATTCAAAATGTTTACCTCACACGGTCATTTTGATTGGGGGAAGCATCAGAAACTGCATGGTGGCATATCTGGTAAACCAGGTAGATGAGGATATCCTATAATGTTTTCATTTGACAGAAATAGCCATAAACGTTAGGTCAACGAGGTGTGAAAAAAATACAATGAATGTTTAAATTTAAAATATATTCTAGTAAAAGACACATTGCCATGACTGTCCCTCAAGATCCTCCCGTGGCCTCAAACACACTCATCCCATCGTCCTTGCCACTGCCTGCAGCAGCTCTGGGAGTGCTCTTTCGCACAGGTCTTTCACACTGCCCTGACCGCCTCGATGTCCTGAGTCAATCCAAAACATTGACCTTTCGTGGTCATTTTGACTTTGGGGAAGAGCTGGCAGTTGCACAGGGCCAGCTCCAGTGAATAAGGCTGTGTTTCAGGAGCCTGCCTCTCCACCTGATGACACTCGGCAGTAGCGTTCACCACATTGCTTATCACACCTCGAAAAGACTTGGAAGAGGACTTCCAGGACTGCATCAGAAGGCAGCAAGAACCGGGTGAGTGTGTTTGGAGCACGGGGGAGCCTCTCCAGGGGGACTAATGCCAATGTGCTTCTACCGTGCTGTTTAAGAGGAACGTTCACTGTACATTTTGATCAGAAGACCCCATCAGTCAAAGCCCCATATTTGCCCCTCCAGCCCAGACCCCGTAGATCAGAGAAGACAGGAGGACGACAGACTCCAACAGGCACCCTGCCTTCCTGCAGGCGCCCCCCAAATTCACAGGTCTTGACGCCCTTCCCTGCCTCTCTTTGCTGCCAGGCCCGGTGCCCACCTCAGCCACGGCTGGGTCTGATCTCCTGGCCCGGCCCTCTCTCCCTTCTCTGCTAACGACTGGCTCTTGCGTCACCAAAAGAAAAGGCCCCGTGAGGCCTCCTCGCTCACCAGCGTGGACTCGGGCAACCTTGTGTCCATTCCTGGCTCCTCCCACCGGAGTCACCGGGCCCTCTCGGCTGTCCCTGGAAGCCGGGACCCCGGCTCTGTCTGGTCCCCGCCCTTCCTCTGCGTGCGCCTGAGTGTCGCTGTCCCACGGCTCCGTGCTTGGCCTCTGCTCCCTTTCAGTTTGCTGGGTGATCTCCTGCAAGACCCAAGACCCGGACTTGTGAATCCAGCCCAGACCCTGGCAGAGGGGACACCTGACAGGCCCTGGTAGAGCTGCCTTCGTGTGTGCTGCGTCCTCAGGCCAAGGCTCCGCTCCCCTCCCCCAGGGCACCCCCTGCCCCTGGCCCCTCCGTCTCATGGCCGTGGGGCTCCCGCCCTTCCCTGCAGCATCGTCAATTAACTTCTGCCACTGTCCTCTCTCCATAGAAGCTCAGCTAAATGGCCACCCGTGTCAGAGCAACTCCCATTCATCCACTCTCCATAACCAAGAGGAAGGGAGGCGCCTCCTTCTCATGACCCCTTCTCGGATGCATGGATTCATTCAGTCATTTCAGAGTCACGTCTCACTGATAGGAAAGCTGTACCCCTCTCTCTGTACATTAGCTGTAAAGTGGATATACGCTCCACCCAAACAAACAGATGCTCATTATGGAAAATTGCAGGTAAATGAATAGAATGCGATAAAATACATCCTTCAAGTCTTTTCCCTAAATAAATATTTACTTTTTTTACAAATACCCATCAGAACATGCATTCAGTTTTGAAAGCAAATTTTTCACTTTACAATACACTGTAAACAGATTTCCATGCCATTAAACATCCCACTGTCCTGGCATTTCCCTGACTCCATACAATTGCCTTGAGTCAATGTGCCATCACTGACAGACCCAGTTCCCTCATGCTGGATATTTGGGTTGTTTCCACTGCGAGGGTTCACCAAGGGGCCCTTTCCAGTGAAATATCCCACTAGAAAAAGGGCTCACAATCCTCCCAAGGACAGTTTTTCGGCTCCAACAATTTTTTTTTTATTTTAAAATAAAGGAAAGTAAGAAACCAAAATGAAACGATTTCACAACCAGCCAATGTAAGAGTAACAATCATCAGCACATCGCATATTATTATATTCCCAGAAATTATTTAGGATAAAAAGTATACACATGAAACATTATCCAACAAATTATCAGCACAAAACTTTTGCCTCAATGAATCAAGAGAAACCTGCTATATGACTATCTTTTTTGTTATGATTGCTCTATTGTTTTCAAATAAACATTTTGCATTAAAAATGAAATCCGATGACCCTGAGAAAATGATTTTTCACTCAAAATTCTTTTTCTTTAACTGTCTTAACTAATTTTTTATATACATAGATTTTGTTTCAGTTCTTCACACCAATGCAACAATGCAATAGTTACATATGTGTGATTTATTTAGTTCACTGCAATGTATTTCAGTATTCATCTATTTAAGAGTGAAAATGTCTAGTTTATTGTTCTTTTTAGCTGAGTAATGTTCCATTATGTAGAAATACCACATCTTTTTTATCCATTCTTCTGTTGAGGAGCATTTAGGTTGTTTCCAAGATCTGGCTATTATGAACCGGGCAGCTATGAACATAGGTGCACCTATATCACTGTAGTAGGATGTTTTTAGTTATTTTGGGAAGATACCCAGAAGGGGAATAGCTGGGTCAAATGGGACCTCCAATCCTAGTTTTTTGAGGACTCTCCACACTGACTTCCACAGTGGTTGCACCAGCCTGCACTCCCGCCAACAGTGGAGAAGGGCTCCTCTTTGCCCACAGCCCCTCCAGCATTTGTTATTGGTTGACTTCTTAATACTAGCCATTCTTTCTGGGGTGAGGTGGAATCTCAGTGTTACTTTCATTTGCATCTCTCGAATGGCCAGTGCTGTTGAACATTTTTTCAGGTATTTATTTGCTGCTTATACTTCTTTATCTGAGACGTGTTCATCTCAGATGCCCATTTTTGGATTGGGTCTTTAAATCTTGGAGGACCAATTTTTTTAAGTTCTTTATAGGTTTTTGATATTAATCCTTTATCTGAGGAACAGCTGGCAAACATTTTCTCCCACATTGTGGGTAGCCTCTTCACACTGTTGATTTCTCTTGTTGTGCAAAAGCTTTTCAGTAGGATGAGATCCCATTTGTTGATTCTTTGTGATAATTCCTGTGCAATCTGGCTTTCATTCATAAAGTCTTTGCCTACACCAATGTCTTCAAGAGTTTTACCTACTCTATCTTCCAGCAGATTTAATGTTTCTGTTTTAATGTTGAGATCTTAGATTTTAACTTAGTACATGGTGAAAGATATGGGTCTAATCTTAATCTTCAACATGTGGAAAGCCAGTTTTTCCAACATCATTTATTAAAAAGGCTATCTTTCTTCCAGTGAATCTGTTTGGCACCTTTGTCAAAGATAAGATAGCTTAGTGTGTCTGGTGTTGTCTCTGGATCTTCTAATCTATTCCATTGATCCTCAGGTCTGTTTTTTTGCCAGTACCACACTGTTTTTATCACAGTAGCTTTATAGTATAATTTCAGGTCAGGAATTGTGATGCCCCCTGTCTTGTCTTTGTTGCCCAGGATCACCTTTGTTAGTCTAGGTCTCTTCTTGTTCCAGATGAATTTTAGGATTGCTTTCTCTAATTCTGTAAGATACGTTATTGGTATTTTGATTGGGATTGCATTGAATCTGTATAACAGTTTTGGAAGTATGGCCATTCTGACTATATTGATTCTTCCTACCCAAGAACATGGGCTATCTCTCCATCTTATAATATCCTCTTCAACTGCCTTTTTCAGAGTACCATAGTTTTCAGTATAGAGGTCTTTTACATCTTTCGTTAGATTGATTCCTAAATATTTCTTTTTTTTTTTTTTGGATGCTATTGTAAAAGGTATTGTTTCCCTAATTTCTCTCTGAGATTGTTATTCATGTACAAAAATACTATTGATTTTTGAGAATTGACTTTGTAACAAGCTACATTGCTAAATCTGCTTATTAAATCTAGAAGTCTCTTGGTAGAATTTTTGGGATCTTCTAGGTAGAATATTATGTCATCTGCAAATAACGCTAGTTTAACTTCTTCCTTTCCTGTCTTTATTCCTTTTATTTCTTTCTCTTGTCTAATTGCTCAGCTCCAAAAATTTTAAGAGCCAATATCCACTGAGGACTGCATCAGAACATCTTCCCCGCTCCATTAGCCGGCTAATCCTTGCACAACTCTAAGCTTCCAACCACAGTCTTCCTGCACCTTCAGGACAGCCTACGAATTTTCCTCACTTCCTCCCAAGTCTCTAAATCATTTCACAACTGTATTCTTTCTAAAGTAGATTTTAAACATAGCTTGATTACAAAACAAGTACCATTTTCTTGTAGAAAACTGTCAAGAGATACTTAGGGAAACCAATGCTAATTTTTGGAACCTGTCCCTCTCATCTTTCTATAAGCTTAACTTCACAGTTACATGACCAAAAATAAGGTAATGTGGTGTGTTCTGTCCCCTAGAAACTTTATACCACCAAAAATGGATGCGAATGCCTCTTACCTGAGAGTCATTCAGCCCACAAACACAAACACTTTAAAGTTTGTCAATTCAATATCTTTTCATTTGCATTTTTCATAATAGTGAGATTTACCAATAGTCATGAGATTACTTATTTTTAACATATTAGTGAGCTGTAATGGTACTTTAAGAGCTCTACTTGCATTTTAATGTTTTTTTGTGAATTGACTATAAATATCGTTGGCCCCTTTTGCCAGAGTTCTTTCACCATTCCCACCTACACTTAAAGAATTATTCTAGCTCTGTGACGTATCTTGCCACTTGATAAAGCAGGTTTTCTTCCAACATTCTTCTTTTATTAAATTTCACGAACATTGGTACGAGTCTTTTTTATTATTATTATTCCTTCCTCCATACCTTGCCCAATTTTTAACTTGGCTGTTCCATAGCAAAGTTATAAATCTTGTCTTTTGGAAGAGCAAGAACCTAGCTTACTGAACATCTGTGTAAATTCTACTTAAAGTTTTATTTAATTGATTTGCTTGGATTATCTGCAGGTAATAATCAATCACTTTGATTTTTTTAAGATATTTATCGTTCCCATTGTTTTTTCTGTGCTATCACAATGGCTACAATTTCTCACCGTGTACAGAATGTCGCTGGGGGTCCCTTTGACCTCCTGCTTTGTGTGACAAAGCTGCATTTCTGTCATCCTCCTGGCTGCTAATCTCTCATCTCTTCTCCACCTTGGAGCATTTTAGTGGTACCTTCGGGAGAAAGAATTTGCTGGCATGGCTCGGCGCCTCCTGGATTCTCTCTGGGTCTGCTGTGAGGAGAGGCATCCTCGGTCTCTCTGTTCCCTGGGAAGAGACCGTGTGGCTGGGCGCCGGTGGAGGAAGGGGCACAGAGCCACAGCTGTGAAGGCAACTGTAGCAGGCGCCTCGGGCTTCAGGTCCACGGCTGGGTTCTGCTGCTGGCTTCATTGGCGATGAAGCGACCTTTCCACCCAGGGTCTGATGTCGCCTCTCAACTCATTCCAGAATGAGTCATGATAGACAGCATGGAGGTCTTCTTCTGGACCATCCTAAAAATATCTCCACTGCAGCCTATAGTAGGATGTTGGTGGTTACCTTTAGAAAGAAAATTTCCATCATGTAAGCGAGTGTGCTTTCATCTGGCTTGCTAGAAGATGCAATAAGAAATGGATACTCAGGGTTGCTTTACCATCTGTTGAGATGATCATATTATCTTCTTTGATGTATATGAGATAGAATATATTAGTAAAATTTCTAAAGCTAAACAAATTTTGCAATCTTACAATAAGCTCTGTTTAGATCTATGAATTATTCTTTCAACATATTCCCGGATCTGACTTTTCAATATTTTACAAACCCTTTCTTTCAGTACTAAGTACTGTATTGAACCTAGGAGCTCTGCACTGAGCTGCATCCCCAGTCCTCTTTTAACTTTTTGTTTTTGAGACAGAGGCTTTCGAAGTCACAAGTTGCCCAGGCTGGGCTCAAACTTGAGATCCTTCTGCCTCAGCCTTCCAGAGTGCTGGGAATAGAGGTGCAATTCCCAGTCCTCTATCTGACTCCCATCAAGACCCTCATTTTCACAATGGAAAGTTTTCTCTTCCTACTCTGTCTAGGGGAGACCTTCCCCCACATCTCAGGCTCCCTCAATCCTGTCTTTGGGGTTTCAAAATATGAAGAAACACTCAACAAAAATCCTCTCTGAATGTCTCCATCTGGTCCCTGTTGCAACAGTTTTTCCTCTAGGTGGTCCGCTTTTATATTATGAAGCAGAAGATGTGTACAGAAAATTCTCTCGCCCACACTAGCCAACAGCTGATCAATTATCACAGACACCCTAGAACCCTCACCCTGATGAAAAAATCAGACACCACCAGACCCTCCTCTTCCCTCTCCCCGCCTGCCACCTCTTTCTCCTGCAAAGGTGGTCACTGCCCTGGTTTCCATCACTGGGCTTCAGTTTTGTTTTTTCATCTTATTAGAAATGGCATTGTGATTTATTCTTTTGTGCCTGGCAATGTTAACTTATTCAAATGTTTGGGAGAGCCAATCACCTGTTACAAGGAACTGTAAAATAGTCATCTTCGTTGGTGCCTGTATTCCTTCATAGGTGTGTATCACAACCTATTTATCCCTTCAACTAATGGTATTTGGGTGGTTTCTAGATTGAGGTTATTAGGAGCAAAGTTACTATGAGCATTCTTGTATGTGCCTTGGACATTTTCTAGGAAGTAAAATTTTGGGATAACTGAATGTAAATATCTTCAACCTGATAGATAATCCCTGTTTCCCAAAATTTATACTTTAGCAGGATACAGAAGTCCATGTTCCAAACTTCAAAATCCTCTAAAACACTGGTCTTTGATTGGAACCATTCGAGTGTCTCCGAGGCAGAATTGCACCATAGCTTGAATTTGGATTTCGCTAATAGCTAATGAGAATATGCATCTTTCATGTGTTCCTTGTTATTTGGGTATTGTCTTTGTGCACCACCCACTCAGGTCTCTCGTCCATTTACCTACTGGATTCCCTCCCTCTTACTAATTGCCTTATAATCCTTCACAGAATCTGAAAGGATTATGAGTGCTTTGTTTTGTTTTGCAAATGCCTTTCCTTACACTCAGTCTTTGTTTTTTGCTTCTCACCATAATCCACTTGGAAAGTATTTTTGTTTGGTTTGGTTTTAGCACAAGGATATAACATTATCTCTAGAAAATTATCCCCCTCTCCTCCCTCTACAGTGGTACCATGCATGTGTATGTCTGGTTTGGTCTACTCATCTGTTTACTATTCTTGTGCCAATACCACATGGTCTCAATGACTGTGGCTTTATAGTAAGTCGAAATTTTCATTAAATTATCTCAATTTGTTTTTCACCAAATATGACTCTGCTGTTTTTATTCTTTTATTGTTCTTGATTCTTATTCTATATAGATTCTATAAGTAGCTTATCAAGTTTCATTTCAAAATAAAGCTCATTTGGATTGGATAGGGGTTATAGTAAGTCTACAAGTCACTTTGGGGAAGAAAGGGAGAGTATAAGTATTTATGCATGTGCATAGATTCTATTACATGCAGATATTGTATCTATTATCTACGTGTATCTCCCACAAAACATTGGTCACTGCCTTACGTAGTCAGCGTGTGCACAACTTAACACAGGGGTGGCCTCTGGGGGTTCTGGCCCTAGCCCCCCTCCATCCATATGGCCCATCTGTTGGCCTCACTTGGTGGATGTTCGCCTCTGCTGCCAGGCTGATGACAGGATGTGGGTGCTGCCTCTCTGCCCACTTAGTACCACCATCACCCTGCAATTTCCTTTACTTCTCCTGAGGTGATAGCAGGGCAGATCAGCGAGTATCCGGCCAAACTGATACCTAACTAGGGAGCAAAGGTCAGCCCTTTGAGTGATTCTCTTGAAAACATTCCCTTGGCTTTAGGACTCCCTATCCACCCATCGACCTCCTCCTCCAGAGGAAGAAAAAGAGACAGGCTTCTCCTGGAACCTAGAAAAAGTCAGCTTCTACTCTGCTTTTAATGAAGAGGACCACAGGCATGGTTCTCAACTCTTCCTGCCAGTGAGAGGCTGACTCCCAGCAGCTGGCAGCCTTCTGAGCTTGAACTTGGGGTGCTTCATACTGCTCTTCTCAACTGGGGCCCCAGATGCACTCAGATCACTTCCTTTTTCCATGCACTCTTCATTATTTCCCAGTGTGTTTTTGCTCACTGTCTAGTCCAGTTCTGCTGGTACAGCAGAAACTGCAGACCGGGTTATTCATAAACAACAGGGATCATTGCCTCAGTTCTTGAGAGTGGAAAGGTCAGTACTTAGCAGATTCGGCGCCTGGTGAGGCCCAGTCTCTGCTTCCAAGATGGCGCCTCGCTGTGTCCTCGTGGGAGGGAAGGCGCAAAGGCTAAGGGGTCTCACTGGTTCGCTCTCGCTCTTATACAAAGTCACGAAGCCCAGTCATGGGGACTTTGTCTTATGACTTGAATGCTTCATTTTTCAATGCTAACACATCAGTAATTAAATTTCCACAGATGAACTTGGGAAACACAGGCAGACGCTGTACCTTTTCTTTAAACCACATCTCAATTTTTGAATTTTTAACTTTGGTTTCTTTCAAACAACTAAAATAATTCTTAAAATAATTTTTTCAGGAGATGATATGTTTGAAATGCTTCCCAAGGCCTTCCACGCCTGAGAATCTCTTTCTGCTGCCCTGACAGGGGAACACCAGATTGGCTGAGTTCTTGGGTTAAAATGTTTCGCCTTCCAAGCCTTGCAGGCATTTTCTCTGCTACTTCGCACCACGTTGCGATGTGAAGAAACCCGCTGTCAGTTACCATAGATACTTTTTCCGGGGTGAAAGTTCCGAACTGTTTCTTTCTCTTGGAAATACGGAAACGCCCTTTAAATGTGTTCAGGTAAGCGTCTACCTTTCAGAGGCTGTTTTGCAGAATAGTTTTAATTAAAGGAGACGTTTCGGTTTCTAAAAGAATTTACACGGAGTTTGGATGTACAGAAATGACAGTCTTCGACTCAGAGAATGGACAGGTTTTTCCCCTAGGTGCGGGCTCCCTTTGGCTCTGGACAGCGCCCCCCTGCGCCCTTCTGGAGAAACCACAAGTCAAACCACCGCCTTTCGCACATGCTCAAAGGCTCCTCCAATCAGCTGTCAGTACATCATTCTGCCCGCCCCTTTAACTCCGCCTCCTGACAAATGCCAAATAAAGCCCGAGGGTTTTTCCTGAAGCTTCCAGAGGGTGCCTGCCCTCCCGTGCCTTCACTAAAGGCCTTTTCTCTTCTCTCTGTCTCTCTCTCTCTCTCTTCCCCTCTCTCTCTCTTCTCTCTGTCTCTTCACCTCTCTCTCTCCTTTCTCTGTCTCTTCCTCTCTCTCTCTCTCTCCCTCCCCCCCCTTCTCTCTCATGCCATGAAAGACCAATCAAGAACTTACGTCCGTCTACTTGGGCAGCCCAACCAAGTACCAGAGACGAGGGTTTCAGCAGCAGACAGGTATACCTCGCACCCAGCACTGGAAGGTCCACCATCCAGGTAGGTCTTTGTCTTAGTTACTTTTCCTCATTGCTAAGGCAAAATACCTGACCCCCGAGGTTAAAGGAGGAAAGGTTTATTTAGCTCACAGTTTGTGGGGGCTTCGGTCCATAATCACCTGGCTTTAAGGCAGGGCAGCATGGCAGAGGGGCAACAGTTCCTGGCAGTGGAGATACCAAAAGCAACACGGGAGGAGGAGAGAGCAAGCCTCTTTCTGACCGTTATATTGTATGTAGGCTACCTGCCCTAGGGCGGGTGTAGCACTCATGTCTTAGAGTCAGCCACCTCTGAAAACCCCACCCCTTTCCCCCGACCGCATGATGCTTTGGGGGCATCCAGACACAAACCCTAACAGTCTTTCTCCAAGGTTCTTCTCTTGGTTTGCATTGTCACCATCACATTGTATACTCACATGACCTCTTCTTTGTTATGCAGAGCAAAATCTCCGATGTGTTTCCCTCTTTATGAGGTCACCACTTCCGCAGGATCAGGACTCCACCCTTGAGGCAGCAGACAGACTGCATGGGAGACATCCTGGCCTCCAGCTCACAATGGACAGGAGACCACCAAAGCGTCCTGCCCCCACCATGTTTCCTCAACATTCTGACATGAACTGAAAACTATGCTCTTGCCCTGATCATGCTTTCTTGACCTCTGACATGAGCCTGAGATGCATGCACTGTAACCGTTTAGAGTAACTGAGTAACCATTTAGGGTAATTGTCACCATAAGATAACCAGCATTGTGGTTCTGATCCCCCTGTGGGATGTGGCAGCCAAACTGGTTCTGCAAAAGCCCACATAAATTCAAAAGCACTCCTTCCCACATGAGAGGGAGACTCACAGTGAACTGGAAAGGTTCCCATTAGTTACCACCTCTGATCGCTCTCCAAATCCAAGGGAAACCAAAGAAAAGCCAGCGCCGGAACTCACTTCAGCTGCCATCTCTGTCTCTACCCACCCTGTGCTCTTGAGGGTGGACCTTCACTCCTGGCACTTGCCACCTCTGAGCTCCGCCCACTTAGCACTCTCCCAAGTGGACTTCACCCTCCAGCCTAAAACAGACCGGGGCCGCACGGCCTCAGACTCACCCTTGAGCTTTTCCGTCCTCTGGCCCTGCCCCACGGAGTGCACCTTCCCTTCCTAAACCTCTGCGTCTCTGACTACTGCTGTACATCCTGCTGAGTTCTGCGTTCAGGATACAACAAACCTGGCTGTCAGATGACACTGAGACCAGCTGTCCAGGACCACTCCTTACCTCATGCAATCTTAATCACTTCTTAAAAAATATCTCTATTATGGTGATATGGGTTTATGGCTTCAATATTTGAATTTTGTACCATTGGAGACAAGCAGGATTCAATCCACATTGTAACTCAACCCTGTATTATTTCTTTGTTTATGTACTAGATTCTCTCTGCTTTCTTTCTCCTGAAATAGACACCAATTTCCTGAGCCTGCCTACAATGTTACTTTTCTTTATGTGCATCCTTTTAGCCCACTTATACTCAAAGTTGGAGACAATTTCTGTGTCTGGTCTTTGAAATCACTGATTTGATTTTCTGCCATCTCCAATCCCCATGTTGATTGCATTTTAAAAATCTGAAATGCAGGTCTTCTTCGCAGAGAATTCCCGCTTCTTCCTCTCCTCTATCCTTTTTTCACTGACATCTTCATCCAGATTCTCAATTACAGTATAAATTACAAATTTTCCCATGTTTTTCTATTTTTTGCAGCAACTCTTCAAAAAGAGGCATTTGTTCAGATGAGTGCAGACAATCTAGTCTTCAGCCTCAGGAGGCCAGCGCTCCCGCTCGCTCCGCACATCCCTGACTGGGAAGGAGGGAGAGGTTGAGGGGAGGACAAGGTCTGGGGCTTTCTTCAAATGCAGTGAAGGTGCTGCGTTAATTACCCATTGCTGCATAGCAAATTGCCCCAAAATCTAACATTTAAAACAAAAGCATTTATAGCATGATGTTTATAATTTGTAGAAACCAGGCCTAGCTCCAGTGGGTGGTCCTGCCTGCCTTGGTTCGGGGGACACAGTCAGTCTGCCTGTGCCCCTCAACAGCGGTGTGACCCCACCAGACCACACCCACAGCCGGCTTTTCACCCACCAAGACAGAACAGAGAAGTCCTTGCTTTGTGCTATTATTTTCTCTGAGTTGTTTTTATTAGGGCATATTGGTCACATCGATTAACAGGTTTCATTTGGGCAGATCTGTGTGGGATTTACAAGGCAGGCTTACGATGACCGCCTGCAGAGTCACAGGTGGGAAATGAGAAGGGGCCTTGTGCGTGCTGGACATCCCGAGGACCCAGACAAAAGTCGAAGGCCTAGAGCTCACTGCAGGGTCCCATGCAAGTCCACACGGGGAAGCAAAAGGGGCTGTGCTGGAAACCTGCAGGCGGACATCCAAAGGCGAAGGCAAAGACTGGAGCGCCTCTAAAAATGCACAAAGGGAGCCTTCTGTCTCCTTTCCCTTTTAATCCACCAAGGCTACCAGCCCATTGGTTGGGGCCACCCACACCAGGGTGGGTCTTCCGTCTTCAGTCTGTCAGTCATTCAGACACACCCAGAACTGTGCTAATCCAGTGAACTGGGTGTTTCTCATTCAAGTTGACACCACACTTAACTATCCCAATGCAACGCACTTCAATCACTCCCCTTCCCCCACCCACCCTCTTAGTTTTGGGGAGCCCAGGGTGGTTAAGAGGACAAAGTGTGTTTATATTCACAACTCCTTTAGAAGGGTGCCTGTCACATACTACAAGCTACAGTCAGCAAATAAGGTGCTGTACCCCCGCTTCTCAGCAGATCGAGACGCGCCTGGGCTAAGTCAGGGCTCTGACAGCCTCTCCAAGTGAACTTGTTTGCTTGTTATTTTCCCCTTGGTGGTTATTTCGGTGGACATGTCCACATCCCCAGCTGCACAGCCCTGCCCTTGTGCCCTCACAGATCATGCCCTGAAAGAAGGGAGAGAAGATCTTTCAAGAGTTGTCACTGACTTCCATCAAATCTCATTGTGCTACACGGCGTTCCATTGCTTGCTACCATCCAGAGCACCTGTAAAGACCAGGCAGCAGCACCACTGGAGCTGAGAATTGAGAAAGCCACCATTTGGTCCACTTTTTTTTTTTTTTTTTTTTGCTATAATGAAATTCCTGAGGCAAGCTACTTTGTGAAGAAGGAAGGTTTATGTTGGCTTGCAGTCCTGGAGGTGCAAGGTCTAGGGGCCCCATGGGGTGGTGGCCTTCCTGCTGGCACAGTCCCAGGGCAGCACGCACCCTCGCACGACAGAGGTGGAGAGCAGGCAGGTGGTGCGTGTCTGCCAGTCTCTCTCCCTCTTCCTGTAGCACCCCCAAGGTCCAGTCATGGGGCTACATTCTGACATCCTTGGTCACTTTCTGAAAGCGCGTGCCGGGATCACACTGCCACCTCCTTAGGGGCTCACAGGCAGGGCGAAGTTTCACCATGAGTTCAAGAAAGCAAACCATATCCGTGCGGCCGCAGCTGCAGCTCGGGCCGTGGCAGTGGGAGGGAGACAAGGCAAGAGTGAGCGACGCGTGGATGCACTGTCTGACCGTGACCTGGGGAGGTCCAGCAGCCGGGCTGGCAGTGAGAGCAGGGCCCACAGGACCAGGGGTGGACGAGGGGTGCTCATGGGTCGGAGGAGGTGCTCCCCGGCTCCCGGGAGACAGTGGGAGCATCGGGTCCACCTCCAGGTCCCTACGAGTCGATCCACACATAGGCCACACACTCACCCCCTGCTCTGAGGTCACGATGGGCTGGAGCAGGTGAGACTGTCCCTGGTCCCAGGCCACTTCCTCCCTTGGCAGCTCTGACTGATGCTCAATTGGACCATGTTGTGGACACCAAATTATACCCCGATGCTACATGTTAGTTTATGCAAAATCATTCGAAAAGGTTACAAGGCTGGCCATCTTGGGAGGCACCCTAACAGCTCTGACCCCCAACACCAAACTTCCCCACAAGCCTGACCTCGCTGGCTGTAAGCTCTCCTGACAAGGCGTCCCCGTAACGTGCCTGCTTCTCCTGGAGGTTCCGCATTGCTGTTACACCGCCTCTAAACACGTTTGTAAACACGAGTCGATGAAAGTCACTACAGCATGTCCCTGGCAGTGTGTGGCTTTCCGTCCCTGCCAATGATCATTTAAAAGTTAAAATAGAATGAAAAAGTGACCTTTGTCTGATTCAGAGAAAGCCAGGATCTGTCTGCATTGATTGCCTAAATAGAAGGTGTACTTTCAAGGACAGTTGCTGAAGGGGGAAGTCAAATGTATGATTTCCAAGAAGCAAAGCAGGGAGTCTTTCTGCCCGATTTCTTTCTCCTCCAACTGCAGTTCAGACTGGGGGGACCCTGACTTGGGGGGCAGGGGGGTCCTGTGAGCTAATCCAAAAGAGAAAGAGAAAGCCGTAGAGATCAGAAGATTTCATAAAGAAATAAAGAAATTCCTGTTGCCTTAGATATAATTTGTGTTAGCTACATTTCAATCCCTAATTTATACATAGCAGGGTTGATAAAGAATTACATTATAACAAAATTAGCCCGAATAATTAGCATAGTGTGTGTGCCGCTGATTAAACACCCAGCAGATAGCTTGGTAATTAAGATCAGCAAGTGCCATATTTTGAGGCTTTGTCGTCTTATTATCTACCTAACAAGTGCTTCATCTTCGCCTCCCTTCTGATTTGGAGTTTGATAGCTCTGCCTGATAATATGCTGCTTTTATTTCTTTCAATTGCTCTGCTCTGATTCTGCTCATTTTCCTGCGGTCACAACCCTCCCTCTCTCCCTGTTTACACAAATGTGCTGAATTTCCCCCAAAACCGAAACCATCCTTTGCTGCAGGACATTTGCACTTGGAAATTCAAGCTCGAAAACCTCTTTCAAAGCCCTAATTCTTTAACCCAAGAATCAAGCAGAGGCCAAGGACTCTACACAGGCAGACAGCATTCAAGAAATAAAGATAAGAAATCTGGGTTGGTGGCCCAGAGCAGGAAGGAGAAGGTTCAGAGATATTATCAGGAACCAAGACAGTTCCCCTCTTTCTGCTCTACTCTTCTTAATGTGTTGAACATTCATCTCGTGTGTGTTACCTCATGGCTACAAAGCGACTGCCACAGTGCCAGACATCTAGTCTATGTTCAAGGAGAAAAGAAAAGGAAAAAGAGATAGCAGCCTCTTTAGTCTCTGTCAGTCAGGACAGTAAGTGACTTCAAATATACCGTACTTGCTTCCTCAGGCCAGACCCAGTCTGATATGACTGATTTAAAGCAACATCTTTCACCTGAGGAGCCGGGTACATTGTCATAGGAAAATCCAGCCTTGGGTGTGGAGAAGAAGAGTGAAAGTTGGGCAGGTGCTAAGTACCTAGCACCTCACAGGCAGATGGAGCAGAGCTGGGTGGAGGAGGAAGGAATGAGCAGAACCAAAAGGATGTGAGCAGAGAGGGCGGGGCAGAGGGAGGTGTCCAGGACGGTGCCGATTTGCTAAGTCCCAAATCTGCAGGGCTTTAGCAGCCGGCAGCAGGAAGCCCAAGAAATAGAGATTAAAAGATTTCATACTGAAGCAAAGAAATTGATGTTGCCTTAAATACAATTGGTGTGAGTTGCGTTTCAGCTCCTAGTTTATGCCTAGCAGGGCTGCGGCGGGGGTCCGAGCGAAGGCCGCCTTCCCTCATTGATGAGGTTCGGCTCTGGGATCTGACCTTCAGCTGACTGGAGGAGGCCCACCCAGACTACACTGACTCCGGGCCCTCCGAGTGAAGTGCTAACCTCATCCGAAAAACTTCTTCTCAGGAACATGTATCGGGGCACCATGTGGTGAGTCATAAGGCCGGAGAGACAGGGCGAAGGGCAAGGGGGCAAGGCCAGGCGTGCAGTGGAGGGGGCTCCATCAAGCTACGTGGGGCTCCCGGCCTCTCCAAGACCACAGCATTTAAATCGACAGAGAGGCTGAGGGAGCAGCTGCCTTTTGCACGTTGCCGTGGGGTGGGGGCAGGGAAGCTGGAGACAAGGGCCTGGGGCGCAGAGCCCACCCTCCCCAGGAGGGCACAGAC
Source organism: Dasyprocta punctata (assembly GCA_004363535.1). Lineage (NCBI taxonomy): Eukaryota > Metazoa > Chordata > Mammalia > Rodentia > Dasyproctidae > Dasyprocta > Dasyprocta punctata. The sequence continues at coordinate 41,228 of RJWM01010932.1, forward strand.
GTCCACCCTGGGCTTAGCATCTCTGAGAGCCCGGGTGTCCCTGCAAGGAGCCGGCTAATGCCGAGACCCCCTGGGGCTCACTTGTGCCATGCTTTTGTCGTCCTGGGCCAGCCCAGCCACCTCTGCACTCAGAAGCCGGATTCCTGCCCTCTGCCCTTTTAAAAGGCGGAGCCTGCGGTGCGGGCTATGGGGCCTCTCGCCTGTGCCTGTCACTGGGGCAGAGGTGCCAGCCCAGCTCAGGGAGAAGCTTCTAAAGTTTCCAGCCAGGGCCTCGCTCCCGCGGAAAGCCGTGCTCAGCAGCGGCACCCCGGGGAGCCGTTCTCCTTTCACCCGCAGTCCCTGCCTCTCTCTGCACCCCGCAGCGTGACCACCGCCCCATCTCCCATCTCCAGGACGATCCGTCCCCGAGGCGAGGCCCAGCGCTGGCCCTCCCTGCTGACCGTAATCAGAGTCCCCGTCCTGCTATTCATAGCCACGCCGGGGACAGTGGCTAACTCTGCACTGGGACTAAGGGCAAGAAGAGGGCTGACGTGGACACACAGGGCGCCCCCATGTCCGGCTCGGACGCCCTGCCCGATTACCCGCTCCACTCCGACGTGGTGAGGAGGCTGAAGTGCGCCCTGGCTGCCCAGGACGCGGAGGCGGTGAGCGAGCTGCTACGCACCCAGGTGGGCCCCGCGGACGCCGTGATAGAGCTGGCCAACGACGACTGGATGAAGGAGCCCTCGGCGCAGCTGCCCCCGGGCGCCCTGCTAGGTAACGGGAAGGGCTCTGGCACCTGGGCGGAGGGCGGGGTACTAACCCAGGACGGGACCGTCCGCCGGGAAACGGGCAATGGGTGTAAAGGCAAAGGCTGTGCGCTCGGACGTCGGTCTCTCACACAGAGAGGAAGCGTGATCAGAATATATGGGGAGCGTTCGCATTTTTTAATTTCATTACAATAAAAGACACGTTGCCGTGACTTCCCCTCCAAGTCCCCCCTCACTTGGAACACACTCGTCCCTCGTTCTCGTCACCCCCTGCGGCAGCCCTGGGAGGCCGCTTTCCTGAGCCCCTCTAGCTGTGCTGAAGCTGCCCCAGTGTCCTGAATCCATTCAGACTGCTGACCTTTCAGAGTCACCCTGACCCTGGGAAGGAGCCGGAAGTCACGGGGAGCCAGACCCGGTGAAGAAGGTGGACGAGGACACTCAGCAATGTTTTTAGGAGCCCTTCTTTCTACTGGGTGGCGCTTGACAGCAGCGGTCACTGCGTTTTTGATCCCTTGTGAAGACACTCATGAAAGCGGACTTCCGGAACTGCTTCAGAAAATGCCAAGAGCAGGATTTCGAGGGAGATTCTTGGCAATGTGTCTTTTACTGTGGCACGTTTTTTAATTTAAACATTTACTTGGTTGTTTTGTTTTGTTTGTTTGTCTTTTTGAGACAGGTTCTCACTATGCACTTCAGGCTGGCCTTGGGTTCACTTTGTAACCCAGGCTGGTCTCGAACTTGCTACAATCCTCCTGCCTCAGCCTTCCGAGTGCTGGGATTACAGGTGTGTGCCACCACACCCGGCTTTTACTGTATTTTTTAACACACCCTGCTTATGTCAACCCCAGTAATAAATGGAGAGAGATTCTCCAAACCTAAAGAATCCACCTGGGAACGAACACTACAATGGAACCGCACGGGCCAGGGTAACTCAGAGGAGCTCAAGTGGGTGGAGCCAGAGAAGACTGACAATCAGGGCAGGGGTGACTGTGTAAGGTATTTTAAACAATAATCCTTCACCACAGGGTTAATAACCAAGGTGGCTTCGGCCCACGGTCAGACAATTGCTGGGCAGACGGCCTCCCAGGAGGATCTTTGTGTAAGATTGCACTGGTCTTTGTGCAAGACTGCGGATCTAGCAGAGGCATCAGGAATTGATCAGGCCTAAGTAGGAGACCGCGCCTTCATAACCTTCCGGCTTTTTTAATGTAATGTTTGGGAGGATTTGACACCAGGGACTCCATTTTTGTTCCAATAACTTTCACATGCGTGCGCACGCACGCATACACCACACACACTGCACATACTGTGGCCATGTGTGCAACAAGTTACACCAACACAGAATAACTAAGAAGAGAAAAAGTCATCCTTCATGCCGCCATCTCAACACACCCGGTCTGTTTTTCCACGCATGACTATTTGCATATGCAAATTTGCCTACTTGTATTATGCAAATTTCATCTACTCGTAAGCAAATCATGGGTATTATTCTGTGCCCTTTTTGGAGACTCTGTAGTCTTTTCTCTATTGCTACCTGGGCTTCCCAAGTTCAACCACCTGTGGAAGTGACTGGTCTCAAAATACTAATACCAGATGCCCAGGGGAGGAGAACCTTCATTTACATTTTTGTTACTGTAAATAATGCTGTGATTCACATCTTCATTAGCTCTCCTGTGGCTTTGTTTTTTAATCTAGAGTTTATCCTTAGGGTAGAGTCCTAGGAGCAGTATTTATAGAATAAAAGTGTAAAATTTTACAGTGCCGCCTCGGTTCATGAACTTAATCCACCCCACAGTTCTGGGGAAGATGTATGTGGTCACGTTCATCAACCAAAGCAGAGTTTGCAAACAGAAGCAAAATATCGCCAAACCCTTCTGTTCGCGGACAGAAGCACTCGTGACCTGAGATGTTTCCAAATTATTTTCAAAAAGGACTCCTCTTCCCCCGATAGGGAGATGTTCACCGCCACAGCCTTTGGGACCCCGAGCTTTGCTGGTCACAAACACTTGCGTCTGATCGCCGACTCCATGGTTCTTCGCTGCCGGTTCATCTGTCCTTTCCTCGCTGACTGTCCTGAAGGATTTGGGTTTTGTTTGTAGTCTTCCTCCCACACGATGTGTCTGCATGGGCTGAGGGGCAGGGTCTCCCCCGCTCATGGAATCCTTTTGTCACTGGGTGGGACCTCTTCGTGTCACCTAGGTACGACCCCTTGGTCACATTTGCCAAAAATGTCTTCCCCACCTTGTGATGTATTTGTCTGGCTGTTTTCCAGCTGGCCAGATGTGGCCCCATGATGCCAGTCTTGGGTCCTGAGGGACACTGGGGGTCTCCTCCGTGTGTGTGTGGCAGTCAGACCCCAAAGGTGTGTACACACACGGCCCACACAAGGACGGTGCTGACACAGACACCTGGGGACAGCGGCGGGGGACTGGTGGTGTCTGCGGGAGCCCTGAGCGTCCTGGGTTTGCAGCATCCAGCCCGGTGCCTGTCTCTGTCTCGGGTCTGGGCACCCACTGCCGGAGCTGCTTCAGCTCGTGGGAGGGAAAAGTCCCTGTTTCTCCTTTACCTTGGGCTTCCAAATATTTGTGGCCCAGGGGTCGTGACCCCAAACTGGGTCCACTGCCTCCGTCCTAGGGCCAGCCCTGCAGATGGGCATGGGGAGCCCCTGAGACCCCAGATGGTGATCCAACCTGGAGGGCTGACCTGTAGTTTTATACCTGCCCTGCAGACCCGGCCTGAGCTCCGCCCCGTGCCCACCTGAGGCTGACACGTGTGACCTGGGTCCACCCACCCCTTGCCCTCTGGCTCCTGTTAGGGCAGCTGATGGAAGGTTCTAGAAGGAAGAGAGGGGGCAGAGTCTTTGCTCCCCGGGGCCCCTCCTTGGTTGATCCCTGCTGCAATCCAGCTGCATCATTCTGCGGCAGGCCCGGCCCAGCCAGCAGTGCCCACCCATTCACTGGCCCGTCGGATGCAGTAATGGGGACCTCCCCCTGGGAACCCTACCACCCCACCGGCTCTCCCTAACCGCTGCCCTCCTCATGCCTGTGGTCCTGCTGTCTGCTTTTCATATTACTCATTCCCTACCAAATCTTCACTGTCCCCATCATCTTACTGAACACTTGAGACTGATGAAGCTGTTTTAGGAAAGTTAGATTTCCTTCCACAACGTGCCCACTGGGTGACAGATAATGTCCACATGGCCTCCTCCACACTAGATGGCATGTCTCGGGACATTTGAGGCTGATGACATATTTTAGGTGCATGGATCTATCCTGGGTTGAACATTTAAGGACAGCAGTTCACTAAGATGGCAATCTAATCTAGCAAGACCCTGACTCAAAATTAAAAATTAAAAGAGCTGGGGCTATAGCTCACTCCAAAGGCCCTGAGTTCAATTCCCAGTACTAGGAAGAAGGAGAAGGCAGTGGGGAAGAGACAGAGGGTCCTGCAACTCCAACCTCGCTGGAGTGTGCTCGCCTGGCAGCGTGGAGAGAGGGCAGCACCCACAGGAAGGGCGCGCGAGGCCCTCTCCAGGGCCCACGGCCCGCACGGCAGCGCACAGTCAGCGGCTTTGGAGTGAAATGCTCCGAGTCAAGCCGGGGTTTCGGCACCAACAAGCGATGCAACCTCAAGAAGGGCACCTTCTGGGCCAGCATCTTGCCGTGCTGAGAGGCTGTGAGGCTGGATGAGCACTTCCACAGGTGCCAGCTTCAGGGGACAATGAGCCCAAGATGAGCGTATAGGCCTGCTAAAGGCTCCATGCGGCCTGACCAAAAGGACCTAAAGACGGCAGTCGCGTGGTTTCCTCCTGGCTGTGAACTCCGTCCTCGCCTCTGCTGACGACCCGTGGAAGTGGTGTTTGGGGTCTGCTGGCTGAGATCACTGTTGAGGTCTCTTCCTCCTCGTGTGTCTCTGAAGCCACGGTCCCCAGGATGGTCACTGCCTCAAACAGGTGTGGGCTCCTTTGACCTGTGTGTAGGGGGAGAAATGGTCCCTTTCCCAAGGTCGGCATGAGTGCAACCTCTCAGAGAGCATCCCTGCTGGACAGAGCTGTTAGGATTCACACGTTCCCGTGGGGGTCTTCGGAACTGTCACAGAGTCATCAGAGTGTGTGGCATCAGCCTTGAAAGTGGCTCGTACTGGAAATACATGCTATAGTGCATTTAGGTCCTTGGGAGGAGGAGGGTGAAGGTCTGGCTAGCAGGCAGGAAAGGAGACCAAGCTGGGGGAGCCCACCAGGTGGAGAGAAGGGGCACCAGGTGTCATGTTGGCAAAAGCATCTCAAGGAAAGAAGAGAGACGGGCTTTGCCTCCAGAGGACAATCTCGGTTGACAGAATTCACGCATCAGTCAAAAGACGGCAACGTGCAAAAATAAAAGAAGGAAGTAGCCACTCTCTGCTTGTTAAAATGGTCACGCAGAGACCTTGTGCCAGCAGCAGAATCACACACTCATCCACCTGGGAACCTATTCCTCCCTCCGAATAGAACGGAAGGTACTAATGTGTTTTGCTGTGTTCTCATCAGCATCAAAATAAAAGATAAACATAAAGAAGAGAGGCACCCCGTACACATTCACCCCCTTGGTGGGGGCTGAGGAACTGGGAAAGCTAGCCCTGCTGGAAGACACGGGGGAGGCGTCCCCACTGAGCAGATGTAGGGCAGAGGAGGAGGAGGGTGCCCCAGACCCTGGCAGAGACCCCAGCTGTCCGCAAGGACGGACTCAGGATGCCCCGCTAGGATGCTGCGGTGGGCAAGGGGCTGCTCGTGTGCGCTCAGCTTGCACATCGAGAACCACTGAGATTCCCTGGCCCACCTCTGCGGGGACCTGGGGACCCACCTGGGTGTTGGTTTGACACCTGTCCCAAGGAGAGGCTCTGCCTGTCGACCGAGGCTGGAGCCCAGCTGCAGAGCCAGGCCGGGGTCGCAGCACACAGTTTCCCTGTCGCAGCATCATCTCCAGCTGGGACTATGCCTCCTCTGCTCACCTGTGCCAGCCCTGCCTTCTGGACCCCTCGGGGAAGGTCACCTGTCTGGGAAGGTCGCCCTTATTGATACAGCTGGTGCCCACACCTCCACCCTCCATGGGAGTGCGGCAGCCTTAGCCTCCAAATGTCAACCATCCTCTGACCAAGATCCCGAAGCTGGGTGCTTTATAAAAGAAAAGAGGTTTGTGCCACCCACAGGTTGGGAGCTGAGCCCCACTTGTCCCGCCTCCGGTGTCCTGGCGGGAGCTCACTCAGGAGGAAGCGATCAGACGATGAGGCCAGAGCCAGAAGGGCCAGGCCTACTCTTTAACAACCATGTTTCATAGGACTGGACTGTCCCAGAAGGTGTGTGTTAACTCTTCCCAGGGGGGCGCCCCCCCAGGGATCCCATGACCTCACGCCAGACCCCACCTCTCACAGGTGAGACCACCTTGCGACATCGCCACGCTGGGGACCGAGATGCCAGCAGTGAGCATGCGGAGGTCACACTCCGACGATGTCCAGAGAGCCTCAGGCTGGTGCTCATGTACCGTCCAGATATTCCAAACCCACGGGCCGAGGCCCTTCATATCCCTCCTTCCTACGCAGAGCCTTGCACGGGCCCTGGAGACTCAGGGCGCAAAGCCTGGCAGCGCCTGGCCAGTCCTCTGCTAGCACCCCAGCACCCCACTGGTGGGCGCAGCCTGCCCAGGTGCAGACACCACTCTGATTTGCTTTCTCTGCAAGGAAACATTTCATTCTCCTTCCTGCTGAAGCCGAGCCTCTGCTCTGAGGTCGGCGTGGTTGTGTTATTTGTCCTTGCCACTTTTCCATCCCCATGGGCTTGCTCACCGCCGAGGACACCCAGGGGGAGAAAGGGCAGCTGGGGGAGGGGCAGCGGAACCCAGCTCACCCCCAAACGCATCAGCCGTACAATTTGGCAACTGGCGTAATCAAACTACTTAAGGAACAACTGATTACTAATTGCTATTATTAAAGATGTCAGCATTGTATGATCTTGCTGCTGATATGTTATATACAAGTCAAGATGCCACTTGAATTCTTGATTGAAATAGAAAAATAGAGGCATTATGTTGTGTTTGGAGTGCCGATATTTAAGCATCCAAAGGAAAGTTAACTACTAATTGGGTGTTTATTAAGAGATCTCACCAGCAGCACGTACAGGTGGGGAATGAGTGTGCAAGAACATGTAATGGACACGTGCACACGCATGAAAACCGGGCCCAGCTGCACGATTAGACCTCTCACCCATGGCCTGGCGCTGGGCGTGCTGTGGCACTTCTCTGAGTGAGTGGAAAGGACGCTGCATGGGACAGACCTAAGTGACATGAGTCAGTCCCGCCCTAGAGGAGCCATCTCCCGGCTTGACAAGGCCAGCCTGCGTGTCAGCGGTGGCCTTGAGGGCTGTGGTGTAATGGACAGGGCAGTGTCCAGCCACGAGGTGACGCAGGCTCCCACCTGAGTGCCACCGCTGCCTGCGTGACCTTGGATGTGTCAGCCCACGGCTCTGAATTTTGATCTCCTCTTCTGAAACAAGGAATTCGTCTATATTCACCTGAGGGCCTTCACGAATTGGACTAACGAGGGTTCTCAGACAGAGGTGAGCTGGGAAGGGGCTGATGACGCACTCCTCGCCCTGTCATCCTCCCAGGAGCAGCTCATCCTAACGAGCCGTGTGGACCGTACCCCACCTTCTGCAGCAGGCTCCAGTGGCTGGGTTTGGGGCATTGAGCAGTGCGAGGATCCCTGGGAGGCTGCTAGGAGAAAGGCTGAGCGCTCCTATGTGGCAGCTCAGCTCAGGGCTTAGGGAGGGTAAATCCTCCACCCGGAGCAGTCGGAACTGGATCTCGCCTTACTCTGAAGCAGAGAGAGAAGAGTCACCGTGCAGGCAGAGCCTGCTAATCCCTACGCATTTCCCAAGAGCTATTGTAGTTCCACTCTTCCAGCAGAGGAAATCCAGGCTCAGAGAAGTTGCGTTACGCACCGGCATCTCACAGCCAATGTGCCCTGTGAATCCAGCGTTGTGTCCAGTGTCCCACTGTGATGGTTTATGTTCCTATGGCTCCACCAAGTCTCATGTAATCATGGAATGGATGAGGCTGAGTCTGGCATTCGTGATTGATTTGTTGTCTAGCGCAGGGATTGGCGATGTGAGTGCTGCACCCACCCAGGGGTGGAGCTGACACACGATGTAAGGGCGGGAAGAAGGCGTGTTTTCCCTCTCTTGCTGGCTCACCTTGCTGTTGCAGCAGCCATGAATGGCTGCCCTGCCACACCACACTGCCTTGGAGCCAACTGAGTATGGACTGAAATCTCCAAGAACTGTAAGAAATAAACCTTTCCTGCCCTAATTTAAGGCATCAGGTATTTTGTCTCAGCAATGAGAAAAAAATAACCAAGACACCCATGAGGCCTCGGTTCACCCTATGGCTGCATTCCACCCTGAGGGTGCCCACTTACTGGTCAGCAGCCAGCTAGGAGCAGAGGATAAGCTGGGTGTGGTCCCTGTCTTGTGGTCAGGGACTTCTGCAGCCCGCCCATCCAGCAGCATTGTGTAGGAACAGCCAGACAGACCGTTCCCTCACTGTAACCCTGTGCACCTTTCTGAATTAACACTGCATGCACACACAGGATGCGTGTTCGCTCACACACAAACACACCCGCACACGTTCACACACATATGTGCATGCATGATGCTAACAGCTCCAAGTGACTGGCTTCAAATAATTCAGCAAAAGTCATCAGAAAAAAAATGGACGAAAGGATGGAGAATAAAGGCAGAAACCGGATGGAAGCAGAAGGTGACCCCAGGCAGGGAAGGAGAGAGGAGCTCTCTGCCAACTCGCTGCTCACCCGGCCAGAGTGTGGGGGCTGGGAGACCCTGCTCGAAGCAAAATGAAATTAAACCTTTCTAAGTACTTATAAATCAGCACCTAATGACACTATCCCACCACCAGCCTGAGCATTGCTCTTATTACTTTGATTCACAAGCCAGGAAAAGATCCGGAATTATGCACAAATTATTGTCCCATCTTCTTAATTAACGCTGATTGCAAAATTCTTGCTAAAGTCCTTGCTAACAGACTCAATTATGCGCCGCCTGAATTGATTCACCCAGATCAAGTGGAATTTATTAGAAATACACTTTCCTACAATAACATCAGATTATCTTTGAATATAGTTAAATTATTTAGGAATAAAATGGCTGTTGCAGCAGCCCCTGCTTTAGACACAGAAAAATACCTCTCACCACCTAGCATGAGCATATTTCTTTGGTTTCTACAAGACACACACCCTAGGTGCTTATTTTTCCCAGAAGCAAGCTGAATCACACTGTGACGAGATGAGATGCATGCCTCAGACCTAATGGTCCAGCTTCAAAGGCATATGGGCAGGAAGAGAAATCCTACAGGGTCGCGTTTCCGCTCCCCCTCTAGGATGAGCCGTCACTGCCTGTGGAACACGGAGAAATTGCAATTAGACTAAATCAGGATATTTTCAGAATCAAAACTGAGAAACAGGCTAATAAAGCAATAATGTATGCTGATGACATCCTTCTATTAGCATCACTCCGGAGCACAGTGGAGAGTTTTGAAAGAACAAAAAGGACCGAGGATAATGGAAAAGAGGCTCTCCTGCCATTCCCGGATGACAACGGGTTCCTGCGATGAGGGCAGGGCTGGACATTGGCAGCAAACCCCCCGGAACCCGAGTGGGGCGACACTGGCCCTCGGCAGCCTCGTCCACCAACCCATCCCACCTCCCATTTCCTCCGGCCCCAGCGTCAGCACCTGGACATTAGCACCTGACCTCATGCACCGTGTCCTGCCGACCGTGGGTCTCAAATAAGTATTTATGGATTAAATAGGGTACGGAGGGCACTGCAGCGACCTCCCGGGCTGGCCCTGGAAAGCCGAGCAGCTCCTAGGAGGCAGTGATGGGAAGGGAGAGACCCCAAAGACGGAGCGCACACAGGCCTGGGTGCCGTGCCGGACTGTGTCATGCGGGCTGTGAATTCGAGGCGTCGTGTTTTTACACTTAATTTGGAAAGGCAGTGAGGAGCCGTTCAGCAGGGGATGAGATCATGTAATGTGGGGGAAAAGACGTGGAACTCTTACACAGCTAGGAAGGATTTATGCGGAGATGCGACCAGGAGACGTGGCCAGCTGGCCTCTCACCTTCATTAACAGAATTCCTACGGCAGCGCGGTGTCACGTGGCAGCAGGTGTGTGCCACCTCCCTTGACCACAGGGCTGGTCTCCTTCTATCGTCCCTGGGCTGAACAGCCGATGGAAGACGGAAGGGCCAGCAAACACATCAAGAGGAGTCAGCCTTGGTGGTGCACACATGTACTCCCAGAACTCTGGGAAGCTGAGGCAGGAGGATTCCAAATTCAAGCCCAACCTAGGCATCTTAGTGACAGCCAGACCCCATCTCGGAAATGAAGCATAAAAAGGGATGGGGATGTAGCTCAATGCGAAGGGTGTAGATATTCAAAAAAGAAAAAGGAAAGAAAGTTCCCTGAGGGACAGAAGTTAAGTGATTGAAAATAAAATCATCAGAGGCTGTGGGGGAATAGGAAAGTTCTGATATACTCGAAAGCAAGACCAAGAGGAAGGGGCAGAAAATCTGGTCGCAGAGATAACTACCAACGCCCTGCCAGACTTGGAAGTGAAAGACATAAGTTTGCAGATTCAAGCACAGCCAACCAGAAGCAAGGCTGGCCACCTGCTTTCCTGAGTGACAGTAAGCATTCAGACACGTCCACAGCGATTTGACAGAGTAACCCAACACCCACCAATGTGATTCATGAACTTGTGATTCTGCGTCCACTTTCCATTTTGTTTTTCCCAAAATTATTTTTTTATGGAATCTTGCAGGAGAATCAGTGGGTAATACATTAGGGCTCATCGTCATCGTCATCACCATCATCCAGGTGATCCTTGGCCCTTCCCTCCCAGTGGCTGAGAAACTGCCACAGACCAAGCCTCAGGCGCACCCTTAGTCCCGTCCTCTCCTGGGCCGGCTCCTCTGCTACTTCCTGTCCTCGCGCCTGCTGACCACACGCCCGTCCTGCCACCAGGTGTCTCACCACCCAGGGCTTCACAGGCGGAGCCTGGCCACAGTCTGCCTCGAAGGGTGTTTTCTAGGATCAACTCCAGAAAGCCCAGCTGGGGAGGGAAGAGGAGCTCTGGGACTCCAGGCCCTGACCACACAGTCCAAGGGCAGCTTTGGGGGCCATGTGAGCTGTCATGGCTGTCCTCACAACCTGCACCTGGGCCTGGCACCGCTGGTTCTCCAGGTGCGACGTCTGACATCTGGGTGACAGGTGCCCCCAAAGGTGCAGTCCATGTGCCCCAAAGGTCCAGGCCCTGTGGCTACCTCAGCCGCGTCCAAGACCCACTGTCCGCTGCAGCTTCCTTTCTACCCGTATCCCCTCTGCCTGACCCAAGCGCCCGGTTTCTGTAATGCGCCCTCGTCCCCATTCCCAGAATGACGGGACAGGGCTCTGCACAGCAGCAGGACAAGGGGAGGCCAAGACACCTGGGAAGACACGCACCGTCCCACCCTCTGCCTCCCCGACGTGGCACTGTATGGGCTCCATTCTCCTCGGCCTCCGGTGCCTCTGTGTGGGAAGGGTGCCATGGCACTTGCGAGCCGACCGTAACCGTGTCTGTGTCTCCCACTGAACTGAACACTGAGGCGCTGGGGATCGAACCCACAGCCTCGTGCATGCTAGACAGGGCCTCTACCACTGTGTTACACCCCTGCCAAACTTAACACTCCCGCAGACAAGGATTTCTACTCTTTCTGTCTTCCTGCTTCCAGTACTTGAAAAATGCTCTGGAAGTGGAGATGCTCTATATAATATTCCCAAGCTCAGTAGAAAAGTTCACTCCTCCATGTAAGCTATGAGCATATCAGCATCAATAAACTTCTAGAATTGATTTTTATTTTATTTTATTTTCAAGATAGGGCCTCGCTATCCAGTTCAGGCTGGCCTCAAACTCATAGCAGTTCTCCCGCCTCAGCCTCCCAAGTGCTGGGATTACAGGTGTGCACCACCACACCTAGCTTAAAATTTATTTTTAAAAACTCAAATTTGACAGACAAAAAAAAACTTACATTTTTAAATTAGTAAAATTGGATGTTATGTATGTTTAATTTTCATTTCTACTCATCATTATTTTCCTATTTTTCTGTTAGAAGTTTAGCATTCTAATTTTTGCTAATAAAAAAATAAGTCCGACAAACTTACAACCCTTCAGACAAAATGCGCCTGGCTTGACCCTTCCCAGACTTTCAGAGGGACAGAAAGTGACCCGGGGGGAGGGGGGGACAGTGAACTTGGCCTTTCCCAAAGGCAGCCGGAGAACCATCAGCATAACAATCAGACCAAACCAACTTCAAGAGAGAAGTATTTTGCTCCCGGTGTGAGACTCATAAAAAACAATCAGTCTGAACATGCAATTTGTCTCAAGAGGCAGAAGCTGCAATTTCATCATGTAATTAAATCCCCACGACAGCTGTAAAGCAACTTCGTCCCCTTTATCAGGGAAAGCTTCGAAGCTGTGCTTCCGGCAGAGTCCTCAGAGTGTCTCCATGTCCTCCTGGGGCGATTTCCCTGGGGAGCTGCGTGCTGGGGACCTGGGGGCTCCGTCTGACACTGGACCACAGTGGACAGGCAGCGCTCAAGGGCACCTCGGTGTCTGAGCTTCCAAAGAAGGCCTCCGAGGCTGCCAGCGAAAGCAGCGCTTGGCCTTGGGCTGAGATCCGCTCCCAAGGCGGAAGTGGCCGTGTTGCTCAGCACCAGCTGTCCTGGGCTTAGCGGTGACATCGTCGTCGGGAAAATAATTGATGGTGCGATCGGGCCCCCACCCCGTGCACTTCCACATGATGGGAATGAGATTTCTTAATAATGTGAAATCAGCGCAGACAATCTAAGTCATTATTAATAGATACACTTGATCTGAGGAAGTAAAATGTTTTAATGTTTTGTTAAATGAGGTGTGCTGTGCTAACATTGTTATTCAGAGAGGAGGTGAGGATACTTTCACATTTTTGATAGCAATGTTCTGATTCTGGCAGATGCGTCCTAGAGGCAGTAAAAACACCCTTGTGCTCCTGCCCAGCTTCTTATTTTTAAGAGAAATTTTTTTAATGAAGAGGGGGATAAAACAATCTCTGCAAAGGGGTGGAATAAAGGAAGGGTGGCCTGCAGAAATTAAATAGGGAGAATAAGAGCATGAAGACATATTCACTGCCAGCCCAACAGCTCTGTGCTCCTGGGAGATAGGACCCAGCCTAGGTTAGCATGTGGTCATTTACAGAAACAGTTCTATCAGGATCAGTGAAACTGACCCGGCCAACAGCACACATCGTGCGTGCATTTCTGGACGTGGGTGGAGAATTGCACGATGCCCAAGCGACTCGGACTCCTTGTCCCCATGAGTCCATCACGTGGACCCTGGCCCCAGGAGGAAGCCCAATATTCATCAGTGGCTCAGGAAAGATCCAGAACCTTGGGCCTACAGCAATCGGAGAAAACATCAGGGACTTCCTGCCGCCTCGGAAACCCTCGGTCCTGGCCAGACAGCATGGAGCGTGGAGCTATGGAGAAAGCCAGTGCTGTCAGCCAGCAGAGTCGCCCCACACCAGGCTGGGCAGGGCTGCCCCACGGCCCATGGGCGGCGCTAAGCCTCTGAGGCTGCTGAGAGGTCATTTGTCAGCTCAGTGACGGGAAGCCGAGAGCTCCATGCCACACGAAACTAATAATTACCAATCCGAATCTACCATTCGCGCCTCCCATTGTAATTTAAAGGTAGCCGTGTACCTTTTTCATCTCATTTGGTCCAGGGACAGTCGTCCCTTCTCACTAGCTGTCCGCACTACCAGGCTCAGGTGTGCAGAACTAGTTTCTGTGCCTCCCGCAGCCAGACCATTACGCATATGGTGTAAGTTCCAAAAATATTCTTTGCAAAATTATATTCAAATCTAGTTCGTACCTGACTTGTTATTGGGGAAATTCGGTCCATTCACTCAGTCATCCGGACAAAAGCGGGGCATCCTCTCCTGCTTGGATTTCTGGCTTCCTTTTCCTAAATTCACTCCACACTCGGCAATAAAAGCCCACAGCAATTACATTTGTTTAGTGCTCTGCCGTGGTCCACCATACAAATGAGGTTCTTCCATCAAATAGATACCATTTGACAGTTCATCTGAAGAACTGAAAATATTAAATGTAGTGAGTTGGAGAAAATTATATAAATTAGAATCCCTTTCTTTCCAGGAGGGCCTTGTGTTTGTTCAGAAACATTTCTTTGACCAGCTACCGAAACTCCTAGGGCCCAAGAATGCATAGAACCACACTACAAGGGAAAGGGGGAGGAAGCAGAACCAGAGGAGAGGTTGAATAAGGATGTCCAAAGCCACCCCAGCTTCAGTTTAACTGCCAGACTCACTATGTGCAACCTAAGTCTGTGTGCTAGTGTGGGAGTGGGGCAGGATGTACACAACTGGAACAAACACAAGAGGAAAGCCAGGGGTCAAGACGCAGGGGCCAGAAACCACACCTTCCTGTGAGCCAGGAGAGCGGGCCATGGGGAGCAGGAAGAGAATCAAGAAGCCGAACCATGCCTTCCCGTGAGCCAGCCAGTGCTCAGGCCGGGAGACAGGAAGAGCGACGCCCCCCACCACCCCTGGTAAGCAAGGGGCTGACACGGAGGAAGCCAGGCTGAGATGATAGCAACTGAAGTTAAAAAAAAATACTGCTTGTATTGTTTGATTGACTTTGCAGGGCTAAAGCTGGTAATCTGAGCCTCTATTTGGAGGATAAGAACAGCAACTGTGGGGGATTTCCTTCCGTCTTGTTTTTGAAATCCCAGGTTTTGTTCTGTGTTACTGCTTTGTTTTATTCCTGGATCTGGTAACCTGAGCAACTACCTTGAAGATAACAATATGCAATATTACAACACTGTTAAACTCCTATCATCTTGTATTGAAAACCTATATAGCTGTTGTTGTTGTTTGTTGTCTTTGTTGTCATTTTGCTTTAGTTGCTGTTGGGTTTTCTGGGGGGGTTTTTTTGTTTGTTTTTTTGCTTCTTGATTTTTCTGTTTGTTTGTTTGTTTTTCTTTTTTCTCTTCAAAATAAAAAATAAAGGGCCGGGGATTTAGCTCAGCAGTACAAGTGCTTGCTTGGCAAGTGTGAGGTCGTGAATTCAATCCCTGGTACCAAAAATAAGTAAATAAATAAATAAATAAGAAAAAGACACAAGTACCTCAGAGACTCTAGGGAGGATGCTGGGTTCTACCAAGCCAAGAGTCCCAATGAATAAGGGGATTTTATGGCAAATTACTCTTCACACACACACACATACACACATACTTTGAACATCCAAAAACAACCTCGCTTAATCTGCTGATTTGTGACCCTGAAATTTGTGTACAAACACCCACTCACCTGGAGCAACTAACAAGAAAGAGAAACCTCCAGGGCCAGAAACCAGAGAACCCACAGTGGCGTGATCGCAAGAAAGTAGGGTCCTATGGGCCTGGCGCACTTTAACTTCAACTTGGGCATCGATTAAATCAGCCCACCGCTCTGACCTATGAGGAGCTTTCCAACCAGACTCTCTCAGGCTGGGGTCGAGGCATCAGTGCTTTAAAAGCTCCTGGGATGATTCCATCTTGCAGCCAAGGTATGAACCGCTGTTGAAGGGCAGGGTCCCCAACCCCCAGACCCCAGGGACTGGTACCAGAACAGGGCCACACAGCAGGAGGTGAACAGCAGGCTGTCAAACAAAGCTTCACGTGGATTTACAGCTGCTCCCAATCACCCACTCACCACCAGCCTCCGCCTCGTGTCAGACTGGCAGGCATTAGAGTCCCCCAGGAGCACGAAGCCTCCTAGGAACTGTGCGTATGAAGGATCTACGCTCCTTATGAAACTCTAGTCCCAGAACCAACCCCAGCCCTACCCCCAAGTCAGTGGAAAAATTGTCTTCCATGAATCCAGGCTCCTGCTGCACTAGAGATGTCAAGTTATTATCTGGTTTGAATTATTTAACCAGATTTTGCTAAAGAAAGAACTATAGTTTTTCCATCTTCTCCAAAAAGTTTGCATAACT
Source organism: Dasyprocta punctata (assembly GCA_004363535.1). Classification (NCBI taxonomy): domain Eukaryota; kingdom Metazoa; phylum Chordata; class Mammalia; order Rodentia; family Dasyproctidae; genus Dasyprocta; species Dasyprocta punctata. Next base: position 57,092 of record RJWM01010932.1, read on the forward strand.
CTTTCTACTGCAGGTCAAAATATAGATACATGTTTTCTATATCCCCTCCATGTAATGAATAATCATGTCACAAAAGAAAATTCTTGTGGTCCACCTTGCCTTATCCCTAAGCGTCAAGTGATCTCAGTCTTTGTCTAAATATTCCCAAACCATCTTTTGCCTATTCCAGTTAGCAATCTTTCCCAGGTCTAATGTGATCCTTACAGACAGGGGTAGTACAGTTGCTGTCTCCGAATCTCCAAAATCATACAGCACACCCTAAAACACAATAAAGATCACATCACGTGTATGGGATGAATAAATGAATGAATGTGTGGTCTTCAGAGATGTTTAATCTGATAGTAATGTAGTAATGTGTCTATTGTTGTTTAAAAAAAAAAGCTCTCTGCCACGCCTGTGAAGTCACCTACCTGGCCTATTTACTAAGGCTACGCTGTCCACCGCAAGCTATTTTTAAAGGCCTCACAGAGAACCAAGCCTGCTCTTGACCACTACTGCCTACCTACTGAAATCAGGCTTGGATATTTAGGGCGCTGTTGACAAAAACATGTGGGAAGCTAAATTTAGCCTGGATCGGCTACGGATGGCTTCTATCCCTGGACTCACCGCCAGAGCCCCACCCCTTTTAAAAATACCCAATGACAAATTCTATCAGCATCAAAAATATCCTCCAGCTTGGAGTGAAAGGCAAATTCTACTCGTATCCCATTGTAGTCGTGCTCGAATGAGTCCTCTGGAAATGTATCTAATTATAAAGAATCCACCTGAGAAAAAAGGTATAATGGCGTGGCTTGGAGGAATGATATAGCCAAAGAGCTGAACGTTGCTACTGAAATGGACAGTACTGCCCGCGACCAGGTGGGCACCACCCCACCCAGAGCTGCCCCTCACCCACGTGAGCCCTCCATTTTTAGGGCCCACCCAGCACCCCTTCTCTGTCTGCCTGAATGAAGGCTACGCGGACAGAGCAGGGCTGGGGCTGTCCACGCAGGGAGACCCACTGAGGCCCGACTGTGGGCCACAGCAAGGGGAAACACACCTGTATGCAACTATAAAGGCGTGACTTCCGCTCTGTCCTGTCCCACGCTGCTTCAGACGAAGCACAGAGGCCCTCCTCTGTCGCGCGCCCCTTTGTTGTGGCAAATATCGGGGCAGAGGGCAGCCCAGAGGTGGGGTCACTCTCAGAAACACAGGGCCAACGTGGCACCTGCGTGGCTGGGAGGCCCAGGGCTCTGGGGACATTGCAGGGACTGGCCCGGCTGTGGTGTGCCGTGCACAGTGAGATCGCGGGCCGACGGCTAAGAGGACGCGTGAGAAGTTCCACTGTGACCAAGGAGGCGCTGCCCTGCCTGGTGGACACCACTCCCTGCCTGCAGGCCTCTTCCTGGTGCTTCCAGGTGGTCTGGGGATTGCAGCACCATGCGTGCAGCCCCGGACTCGCGTCGGTGGCCAGAGGTTGGGGGCCCCGGTGCACACCTGCGTGGGGGAAGGTCAGGGCGCCTGTCTCCTGACTGTGTGCTCAGCTCTTCTACCCCTCTGTCCTCCAGCAGCGCCCTGCAGACCTCTGCCCGCCCCTCTGGTGTCTTACTCATGCACTGTAGCTCAAGTGGGTGGAGCAAAGGGCCTTGTAGGGAGACCCCAATGCCCATACCAGCTTCCTGGTGAGGGAGGCACAAGGACTGCAAACCGTCTGTCTGTCTGTGTGTCTGTGTCTATGTGTCTGTGTGTGTGTGTGTGTCTGTATGTGTATATATGTGTGTGTCTGTGTCTGTATAATATGTATTACTGGTTAAAAGGAAAAAAGCTGAATTTTTATATAATAAAACAAATCCTTGAACTAAACTAGTAAATAACCAGAGGTTGAGTGTCCTTTATCCAAAATGTTTAGGACCAGAAGAGTTTCAGAGTTCAGAGCTGCATAGACTTTACTGGTTGAACGTCTCTGTATTGGGTTATACTATGTACCCGCAAGTCCTCATGTACTTTTGATGGCGCTTGTGATCAGTTTGTTGTCTAGCGCTGGGATTGGTGATGTGAGTGCTGCACCCGCCCAGGGGTGGAGCTGAGATACAGTGTAAAGGAGGCGGGTCTTCCTCTCTCGATTCCACCTGCTCTCTCTCTCTCACCAGCACGCCTTGCACTTGCGGCAGCTATGAATGGCTGCCCTGCCACACCAGCTGCCTTGGAACCAACTGTGTATGGACTGAAACTCCCGAGAAACTGTAAGAAATAAACTTTTCCTTCCCTGATTTTGGGTGTCAGGTATTCTGTCTCGGCAACAAGTGAAAAGTAACTAAGACAGTCTCTAATCCAAAAATCTAGTCTTAAATGCTCCCAAATCTAAATATTGTATCACACTCTCAGATTTTGGAGTATTTCAAGCTTCCAGAGTTTTAGATTATGGATATTCAACATGTAGTAAGTTACTAATAAAAAAAACAAACTGCTACTTTTTTAGTTAATTGCTACATTTCTCATTTTGAGCAAAGAATGGCTAATTGGGGGTCAGTTCTTGCACATGGGAATAAACTTCCAGGCCACCACAGTCTCCAATGATGCCCCTGGGGACCCCCGGTCTGCCCCACAGAGCTTCCCACTGAGGACTTGCGCCTGGTCCTCACAGCCCCCAGCTGGGCACCCTCCTCGGTGCGGCTGTGGTTGTAGAGCACACATCTGTGCCTGGAGGTCACAGCGACAGAGAAAGCGATGGAACAGAAAGCAAGAAGCTCCCCCTCAAAGCCAGAACAAGAGGCCTTGCCTACGTTAAGTAGCAATGCTTGGTTAATAAGAACTATGGGTAAGAATTTGCTGGGCGTGCATGACCACGTCTCTTCACTTCTTGACCAAGGCTCAAGTTTCCCTATAAAGAGTTCGATAATAAACATTTCCAACACGGTGGGCTCTATGGTCACTGCTGAAACCACTCAACCCTGCCGTGAAGAACTGGAAGTTGCCAGCAGACAAAATGTAAATCGACAAGCAGTAAACTTTATTTATAGGCGCTGATATTTGAATTCCCGTCGTTTGCAAGCCTCGTGAAATATTCCTCTGTTGACTTCTTTCAAGCATGCATCAAGGTAGAAACATTTCTTAGCTCCCAAACCACACAAACACGGGGCCTGGAGAGTGACAGCAGGGGACACCAGCTCCCCTTCTAGCTCTGGCCTCCTAAGAGTGGGCGACACTAACCAGAACCGCTTTCCTTAGGGGAGAAACTAGATTCTGAACGGCAGAGAGCCCTCTCTAAAAAAGTGGCCGTAGACACTGGTGTCCCAGGTCTGACAAGGTCCCACTGGGCACCTCTGGTGTCCAGGCAGCCAGGGATGACAGAGGACGGACCCCGAGGCAGGGACTCCGATCAGAGCTCAGCCACGCACTACGGAGCAGCGCAGGCCATGCCACTCCTCCCCAAGCACACGATTAGGAGGAGATATTATAATATGTAAATAGCCAGGGGTGCACATCATAAAAGTTTGCTTCTTTCTTCTGCGCTTAGGACTTTCATACCCAAATTCTGAATTTAGCACATTGCCCTAAACCTAACAGGATATCATTTATTTACCTAGTGTTTTTGATTCTGGAAGTCACATTTACAAGTTAGCGTCTTAACCTACATAAATAGCTTCCTTCAATGCTGAGAGTTATCCACCAAACACCAGGTAGAAGAGAAGAGTCCATCAGCACGAGTGCGGGTGCCAGGTGCCTGCCGTCACCATGTGTGTGGACGGCAGGGTCCAGAGTTAGCATCTATATAATCACAGGGGTGGCCGAACACTGTGGCATCTTGCGGTCACATGGCCCTGGTCATATCAAGTGACCATTATCACATCAGAGCGCACAGGAGTTATAAATACACCACCACCCCTGGGCTCCAATCGAAGAACAATTGAGTCATGACAATAGAAATAGCTCCCGCTCCCGAAGACCATCTTTCCCTTCCGGAAGAACTGTTTGGAAATCAGCTGCTTTGCAATGGAGCGACGGCCAGAGGTGGTCAGAGGAAAACTTCGAATCTTTCAGAAGACGGAGAAAGAGCCTCCGCTGAGAGCGGGGCCCCTGGAGCTGGAGTACCACACTGCGCTGATCAAAGGAGACCTGGGCCGCGTCCAGCCCCTCATGGACCAGTTCTTCCAGGATGCCAACGTGGTGTTTGAGATCAGTAAGGACGAGATGGAGTGGCAGGTGAAATCCCCGGCCACGTTCGGGCTGTCAGGTACCCTCGCTCCTTGAAAACTCGGTTATGCAGTTTCTAGGGTGCTGCTAGGGGTCCCGTGCGTGGCTTGGGCTTGTTTGCGGTGCGTTTGAGGACCATCTGTGAGGGAAGGAGGTCTGCCATGAATGGAATTTGGCCGTCATGGGTTTTGAGGTGTGGATTTCTGGTGATGCGCTGTGAGAGATGCAATTGGAGAGGCACAGTGACCAGTGAGAAGTG
>RJWM01010933.1:0-11956 GCA_004363535.1 Dasyprocta punctata
TCTTCCTCCTCCTCCTCTTCCTTCTTCTTCTTTGTACAGGAAGGTTCTTTTTTATTGTTTATTTTTGTTTTTATGACTGAGAACATTGTTTCACGCATCTTAATTGTTGTTTTTCTGTTCTGCTCTGATTTTCATTTCTTCCTTCTCTCTTTCCCTCCTGTCTTCTTCACCAGTACCCTAAAGTTTTGTCCTCCAACCTTGCTTCTAAACTCTTCCTCTTTTTCTGTTTCTCTATTTTCCCCCCAGGCCCTTTTAAATTTTCTCCCCGAGAGTAAAATCACTATCCTGAGGGTATATTTACTGTATAGTTTTCTAGTTTGCTTTAGATTTTGTTGTATAATCACAAACCTAGTTTGTACAGTTGAAGGCAGCAAATTGTCAGTTGTTATTTTCTAGGCTGTGTGCGATGATATTGGTATTGCTGATTGTACCACTTTGGCCAAGGTGACTTAATTGTTCTTCCTGGTTTGCCAAGACTGAGATTACCTATGGGTCATAAACAATACTATAGACCAGTGCCATAGAACAAGGGACTAGGCCAAATAGGCAACAACCTCACATCCTCAATAAATTGAAGAGGTAGGATCTTGCAAAAGAATAAAAACCCAAAAGTCAGTTACACCTGGAGAACATCTCTGAAAAGGAGTCATATCCTAAGGGTTCTTGATACTAGCAATAAAGCTGCCTGCTATAATGAATTTATGGGCATCAATCCAGGAATTAAACTAAAAGGAAGAAAAAGAAAATGAGAAGGCACACAAAGAAGATGCAACTCCAGCCTTCCAAATTAGCAAAGGCAAATGCAGAGGGCAGTGAGGTGGAAGGACTTGAAGCCACCAATCTGCACTCTCTGAAGTGGTAAAAGTGAAAATAACAAAGCAGGTGAATGAGGCTCCAGAAAAAAATTAGTGGTGCACAACTGTAACCCCAGGATTAAGGAGGCAGGAGGATTGCTGTTAGTTGGAGGCCAGCCTGGACTTCCTAGTAAACACAAGGCCAGCCTGAACTGCAAAACAAGTCCTTGTCTCAAAAAAAATCAAACCAGAAATAATTTATCACTAGACTACAGAGATGGTAATCAAAATGAAGGACATGGTTAGTGACTTTAGAGTAGATACAGATAAAAAAAATAGAGGAGTGTAGGAAAATTATGGAAACCATGAATGCCCAACATAGGAAAGAAATGGAATCCATAAAACAGATTCAAGCAGATATCCAGGAGATTAAAAATTCTATTGAAAGTATACACACCAGAAAGAGCTAATGTGAGGATAAAATATCAAATCTAAAAGACAAGATTGTGGTTAGCAATTATGAAAAGAGAGATTTATTTAAAACAGCAAGAAACCATGAAAAAAATCAATCCAACAGATGCTAGATGAGGCAGAGAAGAATAACAAGTTTGTTTGGAGTCGATGAAAAAGCAGGAGAGACTACAAACATCACAAAAAAAATAATTGTTCACAGAATAATGGCAGAAAACTTCCTTAGCAGGGAAAAAGAATTTGACATACAAATTAAAAAGGTATTTGCAACTCTAATGAGCCATAGTCAAAAAAAAAAAAAAAAAAAACTACACCAATATAATAGTCAAGGTTCCAGAAATTCCACACAATAACAGAATATCAAAAGCTGTTAGAGCCAGGCATGGTGGCACATGCCTGCAATCTCAGCACTCAGGAGGATAAAGTAGGAGAATCACTGCAAGTTTGAGACCAGCCTGGGCTACAAAGTGAGTTCAAAGGCAGCTTGAACTGCACAGTGAAACCGTGCCTCAAAAAAACAAAACAAACAAACAAGAAAAGTTGTTAGAGAAAAGAAACAAAATACCTATAAAGGAAAGCCCACCAGAATTACAGCAGACTTCTTAATACAAACCCTCAAGTCAAGGAGAGTTTGCACTGAAGTATTTCAAGCCCTAAAAAAAAAAACAAAACCTCCAACCCAGATTGATGTACCCTGAAAAACTATCTTTCAAAATTGATGGAGAAATAAAATACTTGCATGATAAAAAAAAAACACCTGAGGAAACTCATAAACACCAAACTAGTACTACAAAATGTTCTGAAGGACATTCTAGAAAGAGATAACAAGGATTACAACTCCATGAACCCCAACAGAATGAATCCACAAGGCAGGCATACAATTAAACAGAGGGGGAAAAAGGGGAGACAACAACAGGAAAATAACATGACAAGGATAAGTCAATACATATCAGTTATAACCATCAATGAAAATGGCTTCAAAAGATACAGACAGGGAGACTAGACCAAGAAAAAGATCCAGCAATGTGCTGCATACAAGAAACACATTTAATTCAAAAAAGTTAAAGTTAAAAGATGGAAAACAATACTCTATGCATCAGGAACCCAGAAAAAAGCAGGGACATCTATTCTATTTGCAGAAAAAGTGTAATTCAAGCCAAGACTGATTAAGAGAGATAAAGAAGGTCACTACATTCTTGTAAAGGGAACAATACAAGAGGAAGAGATAACAATCATAAATATAGATGCATCAAATACCATAGCACCCAACTACATAAAACAAATATTAATAGACATTAAGTCAAATAAGCACTAATACAGTTATATTGGGGGGTCCTCAATACCTCACTGTCACAAATAAGCAGATTAACTAGACAAAAAATCAACAAAGAAATATCAGAACTGAACCAAAGCTTTGAACAAATGGACTTAGTAGATGTCTATAGAGTGTTCTACTACCCAGTAGTAATACACATTCTTCTTAGTTTCACACAGGATGTTCTCCAAAACAGACCACAGAATGTTCTCCAAAACAGCTTATAGAATATGCTTAAGTAAAGGCAAAGAAATTGAAAATATCTCAATATTGTCAGACTATAGTGCAATGAAATTTGAAATCAATGGCAAAAGAAAAAAGAACTTCACAAGCACATGGAAATTAAATAACACCCTCCTGACAACTGATGGATGACAGACAAAATTAAAGAAGAAATTAAATATCTACAATTAAACAATAATACCAGTACAACATACCAGAACTTACAGGATACAATGAAAGCACTCTTATGAGGAAAATTTATAATGGTTAATTCCCATAGCAGAAAAACAGAGTAAGCTCAAATAAACAACCTAATGTTGAACCTCAACCATCTAAAAAAAGAAGAGCAAGTCAAGCCCAAAGCTCATATAAGAAAGGTAATTATAAAGGCCAGAGTAGAAATTAATGCAATGGAGACTAACAAAACAATACAGAAATTAACGAATCTAAGAGTTGGTTCTTTGAAAGATTAAATAAAATTGACAAACCCTTAGCCAACCTTATCAAAAAAAAAAGGAATGAAAAGACTCAAATCCATGCAATTAGGAATGAAAAGGGTGAAATCAAAACAGGTCTTGCAAAGATCTGAAAGATCATCCACACCTACTTCAAAAACCTATAGTTAGCCGGGCGTGGTGGCACACACCTGTAATCCCAGCACTCAGGAGGATAAGGCAAACTCAAGACCAGCCTGGGCTACAAAGTTAGTTCAAGGCCAGCCCAAACTACATAGCAAGACCCTGTCTTAAAAAGACAAAAAATAAAAATAAAAATAAAAAATGAAAAATAAAAAAAAATAAAGATCCTATAGTCGAGTTAAACAGAAAACACAGAAAAAATGGACAGATTCCTAGATACATATGAATTACCAAAGCTGAATCAAAAGGATATAAAAATTCTAAACAACTCAATATCAGTCAGTGAAATTGAAGATGTAATTAAAAACCTCCTAAGAAAGAAAGGCCCAGGTCCTGATGGATTCACTGTTTAATTCTACAAGAAATTTAGAGAAGACCTAATCCCACTACTTCTCAAACTCTTTAATAAAATTAAAAGGAAGCTATACTTGCAAATTCATTCCTGGAAGCAGGCATTACCCTGATACCAAAACCAGAGAAGGATCCAACCAAAAAAGAGAACTACAGAGCAATCTCCCTAAAGAACATAGAAGCAAAATTCTTAATACAGTACTGGCAAACAATTCAGCAAATCACCAAGAAGATTATAGAACATAACCAAGTAGGATTCATCCCAGAGATGCAGGGATGTTTCAACATATACAAATCAATAATGCAATACACCATATTAACAGAACAAAGGACAAAAGCCAAACAAGCATCCCAGTAAATGCAGAAAAAGTATTTAACAAGTCCAACACCTGCTCATGATAAAAACCCTACAGAAAACTGGAATAGATAGTCTTTGTCTCAATCTGAGAAAAGCATTTATGACAAACCAATAGCCAACATCCCACTAAATTGTCAAAAACTGAAGGTTTTCACTCTAAAGTCAGGAACAAGATAAGGACATCCACTTGTATTCTGGAAACATTAGCTAGAACAACTAGATAACAGAAAGAGATAAATGAAATAAGGATTGGAAAGGAAGAAGATAAATTATCATTATATGTGATGACATAATACTCTACACAGAAGACCCCAAAAACTCCATCAAATGACTTCTGAAAAGGAGATTGAAGAAGACATCAGAAAATGGAAAAAATATCCCTTGCTCTTGGGAAGGAAGAATAAATACAGTGAAAATGACCACTTCCAAAATTGTTATACAGATTTAAAGCAATCCTAATCAGAATACCAATAGCATACCTCATAGAATTAGAGAAAACAATCCTAAAATTCGTTTGGCACCAGAACAGACCTAGACTAGCAAAAGTAATTCTGGGCAACAAAGGCAAGGTAGGGAGCATTACAATCCCTGACTTGAAAGTACACTACAAAGCTACTATGATAAAAACAGCATAGTACTAGCAAAAACAGACCTGAGGATCAATAGAACACAAGATGCAGAAACAACTCTGAACATACTTATCAACCTTATCTTAGATAAATAGGCCAAACACCTTCACTGAAAGAAAGATAGCCTCTTTAATAAATGGTACTGGGGAAAGTGGGTTTCTATATGCTGAAGATTAAAACTAGACCTACATCTTTCACCATGCACTAAATTAAAATAAAAATGGATCAAAAATTTAAATATTAAATCAGAAGGACTAAATATGCTAGAAGATACAATAGGCAGAACTCTCGAAGACATTGGTGTAGAAAAAAAGAGTGTATCAACAAAAACCTGAATGCACAGGAAATATCACAAGGAATCAACAACTGGAACATCGTCTTACTAAAAACCTTTTGCACAGCAGAAGAAACCACCAACAGAGTGAAGAGACAACCCACAGTGTGGAAAAAAAAACTTGTGCCAGCTGTTTCTCAGACAAAGAACTAATATGTAGAACATATAAAGAACTCAATAAAATGAGACCCCTCAAATTTAAAGACCCAGTCCACAACTGGGCATCTGAAATGAGTTGATATTTGTCAGATGAAGAATTACAAGTGGCAAATAAATACATGAAAAAATGTTCAACATCACTAGTCTTTTGAGAAATGCAATTTGAAACAACATGGAGATTTCATCTCACCCCAAAAGGCATGTGTATCATCAAGAACTCAACCAATAACAGATGTGGGCAGGACTGTGGGGGAAAAGTTAATCTTCTCCACTGTTGTTGAGAATGTAGACTGGTGCAACCACTATGGAAATCAGCATGGAGAGTCCTCAAAAATCTAAGACTAGAGGTCCCATATGACTCAGCTATTCCCTTTCTTGTTATCTTCCTGATAGAATTAAAAAGCATCATACCACAGCAATATATGCACACCCATGTTTATAGCAGCACAATTTATAATAGCTGAATCTTGAAAATAACCCAAGTGCCCATCAACTAATGAGTGGATAAATTAAATTTTTTATATACAATTGAGTACTACTATGCCATAAAGAAGAGTAAACTTGGAATATTTCTAGGTAAACAGATGCCCTTGAGACCATACTCATAAGTGACATAAACTGCATGCCCATGTTTAAATACTGCATTATTTCTCTGGTGTGAGAAACCTAAAGTGTAAATAAGGATCAAAATGTACAGAAGATATTTAGAAATGAGAATAAAATGTTCAAATGGATAAGGGAATATGGTAGGGAAAGGAAAGAAGTGACAAGAACAAAAGAGACTAGAAGAAAAAATGGAAACAAAGCTTTTGTAAATATGAAAAGAGCAAGCAAGATATATCACGTTTAGAATGTCATCATTACGTATATGTAAAATATGCTGATGGAACTAACTAAATAAAAAATGATAAAGTCAAGAGTCAGCATAAATTTTGGAGTGGGATTAGAGGAAACAAAAACGTATCTCAGAAGGGGTTCCCAGAACTACATTTGCACATTTGTCTGACAGCAAAGAATGCTCCCCACTCCAGAGGCAAGAGGGGAACAAAGCAAAAAGTACCGTGGATAGGGTTGTTACATGAAAGCCAACAGCAGGAAGGGAAAGGGCTTCTATGTTGGGGAGAGCACAGGGCAAAATAGTAAATAGAAAATAAAAAAGAGTAGTAAGATGGGAGAAAAAGGGACAGAAAAGAAGCCCAACTGACAGTGAATGCTGATGGAAAAAATGGGGCAAAGCCCAATGGTATAAAGATAAAGGGCCACCCAGGTTCTAAACCTTTCTAGCCTAAGCATCGGCCTATTCAAATCTCTACTCTGGCTTCCTGCCTTGACACTGCTGTCTTCCTACCCCACTACGGCCTTGATAAACTGTATGTACAACAGGCTGTGATGTAGAGAATAAATAAACTCTCTGTGTATCTCTGCCCATGCTCCCTTGACCCTGGCCTCTCTGTACTCACACAAGCCAGGACAGGCTGCTCAGTCCATTGGGTCATGCAGTCAGGAGCTCAATGATTGGAAGAGACCATGTCTATTGCTGTGCCCATACTTCACCAGATTCCACACAAATCCAGTCCCAGTTCTAGCCATGTTCCAGGACAGGAGGCTCGTCCACAGCATGGAATGGGTGTGCTGACGCAATTCATCCCTTGTCTGACCTGTCAGGTCCTCCAGGTTGCCTCTTCGCTGCACCTCCCCAACTTTGTCCATTCACGCTCTGATGTTTCCCAACTGTTTTCTGAAATTTGTTCTGTGAGCTATTAATCACTGTTATGATTGCTTAATCAAGAATCAACTACCCTGCATGAAGACCTAAGACATTATAGTGCTTAAACACATTTCTGTTTTGTTGAGAATTTGTGCACATGTTGTCCTTCCTACTATAATGTAAATTCCAACCAAAAGCACCTAGAACACTGCAGTAAATGCCAACTAAATGCCAGATGAAAGAAAAAAGGGAAGGAGGTACAGCAGTTGAGTCTGATGAGCCTAAAGTGCTAATAGAGAGGAAATAGAAAGAGAAGGATTAAGGAAGATTAATCTACATGTTCTGCTGAGCTACATTTCAGAACATTTAAAATGACTACTTCAGGTAACATTAACTATTATTCTTTTTAAATCCCAAAGAAGTGCAGGAAAATGAAGTGACTCATAGTGTTAAATGTATTTATTTTTTAAAGATCCGAAGAAATATCTTTTTAAAAGAAAGCATAAAAACTCGACATATATTCCTAGAAAAATACTGAAAATAGTCACTTCAGTAGCAGCCTCAGAGATTTCAAGAGCTCATTTATCTCTACGTCATTTATTTGGTGATCTCAACTATCCCCCTGTATCAGTTAGTACTTTACTAGAGACACAGATATAACACAAAATAAGCAGATGTATAAGAAACTACAAAATCAGCTTAGAACGGTGGCCCACAGAGTCGGATGAAGAAGTGGAAGAGGTTGTCTGCACGCTGAGACCAAAGTCTGGAGCCCACTGCAGTGTCCTGTGCAAGCCCATATCAGGGGTCTACACTTCCTTCAGCCTTCAGTGGGTCTACCCCAGAAAGCTGATGGGTCTATGCCAGAAAACTGAAGAGTCTGCCATGAAAGGCCAAAGGATCCACAGTGGAAACTGAAGAGTCTGCACTGGAAGGCTGAGGAGTCTATGACAGAAGCCGAAGGGTCTGCCCTGGAATCCAGCAGATGTCCATGCTGAGGGCAAAGACGGGAGCTCTGCTGCAGAACAGAAGCTAGTCCATCCTTCCGCATTCCCCTTTATACCTTCGGAGTGATGAGCCACCCTAGGGTGAGTCCTTTACAACCTACAAAGCAGAATTGCCGAGCTGATTTAGTTAAGCTTCTCAACTTCTCAAATCAACACAATCAACCAAACGTTACACCCTCAAAGACCAAGAAACAGAGAAAACTCATCAAAAGACACACCACAAAGTCAACAGACTAACGTTCATGGGGTTTGCAGTTAGACCCAAAGTTGAGCCTACTTACTCTGCCCTCACATATGTTTTTATCAGCAATAGATAGAAAGTATCTTCCCACCTACAGGTAATTACACCACCACTAAAAGTAGAAAGAGGAGTTTCTGAAGGAAAGCTCGGAGCATCAGGCAATTGGTGGCCCACACAGGATGTCCGTGGTCACGGTCTCAGTTTACCTTCAGAGGCTGATATGCAGAAAAGCTTCTTCTTGCAAAAGATGAGATCATGAAAATATAGGTCGCTGAAATCTAGAGGAGCCGGCCCGAGCTGGAGAGATCACCTGAGTTCCTCCAATTTAGCAAGCATTGTGTAACTTTCTGTTGGTCTCCAAGGGTCTCCATGCTCTTCTGAGCCTGCTGAATACAGAATTCATCCTCAGTTTCCCCTGCTCTTTGGTGGTCTTCCTTGGAACCTCACAAGAAAGTCTGTGCCTCTGTAGCCAGATACAGTCACCTGCACCCCTGCAATCACACCACCAAGGACTTGAATGAAGGCTTGAGACTGTAGTCCTGAGCCAACACAACTCAATGACTAGGACAGCATGAGAGAGGAGGAAAAGCTAGGGGAGAAAATCAAAAATATAGCTGAAAATGTCAAGGGCAAAGGAGTTAAGAGACATGTATTGCACAAACTGCAAACAAGACTCAGATATGCTCACCATTAAATTGGGAAAATGTGACCTACACTTATTAGACCACACGATTGTTGTGTGCATAAATAATTGGATAGCAAGTCTCCTTCTTGGTTTAATGTCAGGAAGCTACACAGAAAAACTAAGAAATCATGAGATCCAAGATAATATATATTACTGTTCTTTGGAAAAATCCTTAATTTGCACCATTCCTGGAAACCAAATCATAAAAGAGATTGCATTTACCACTATAAAAATGAAATAATTGGTGGTTGCATTCCTAACCAAATATTCAGTATCAAGAACCCCATAAATATGAGTCATAACATGTATTAACCATCAACTCTAAGACTGTGTAAAATATATCCTGATGCTTCAAGCCTAAGGAAAAAAAAATAGGTTGAATGTACTGGTGACTCTAAACAAGAAAGCTCTGTAGTCAAAAAAGACAGCATAGAAAAGGTCAATGTCTCAGTGGTTTGTACAGACAGCATTATGCTTGGTGCTGGAAAAAAATCAAAAGATGATTCTCACCCTCAAGGAGTTGCCAGTCCTTAAGGGAACTGGCTGGGGAGACAGATATTTACAATATAATATAGCAAAGGTTTGATACGAGAAGAGAGATGACAATAATTGCCAGCATTTATTTGTTGATCACCATTTCCCTTGGTACTGTTTGAATTTCTTTACTGGAATAAACTAAATGAATACACAAATAAGCTTATAATGTAGGTACTAGCAGTAGTCCTTTTTTACAGATAAAAAACTAAAAACAGAATAAAAGTCAAAGTTAAGCCCATACTGTCTGATTCCAGATCCCGAATTGCAAAATCTATCTTATGCTGCTTCTTGGAAGGGAAGGGCTGCACGAGTGAGCTACTGACACATTACCTTTGGCTGGTGAAGAATACAAGAAGGCTCTCTATAGTTCTAGAAATTTTAAAGGGTTGGAGAGAGGGTGTTCCTAGTGGAAGAAATAGCACAAAGTCTTGGAAATGGGAAACTATAAAACATATGAAAGTGCACAACACAAGATGCTTTCATCGGTCTTTGTTCAGGGAATGAAAACTACTTAAGAGTCCCTCACATCTACATCTCTTGTGCTCCCCACACTGGTGATCGGCAGCCTCACCTGTGCAGGGCTGAGGGAGGAGGCAGAGCACAGTCCAAGACTCCGTCTGCACTCTCCTCACCACCACCACCACCGCACACAGCCCAAGTCCTCCCCTCCTCCCGTACCTTCCCAATGCCATGGCCACTGTTTAAGCGCTTGCGACTCCCCACATTCACAAAGTGTCCCCATCTTAGGTCTCCAAGCACTCCAAATCAACAGTAGAGAATCTTTTTTTCACAGGACAGGGGATTAAACCCAGAAACTCACAGGCTAGAAAAGTGCTCTAACACTGAGCTAATACTCCCATCCCGAAGCATTCTTGAGTATTCTAGATGGAAATCTATGGGAAAGGCTGTATCAGAACTAAACAGCCAAAAATAATGAAGATATACATGTGCATTAATTACACTTACTTATAATCTTTATTTTACCAGCTGTACAGCATAAAACTGCCATTATCCCATTTAATCAGTTCTAAAATGCATAATTATTCATATCTATATATTTGTCAAATTGGCGTACTATTGATCAAGTGGAAATTGTGATGTAATTTGAAGAAAACCTTTAAAATCAAAGCAGTAGCAGCATCCAGGCTGGTAAAGGCTGGTGAGCAAGAGCCCACCGCTGCTGGCCGTGTGAACACGCTCTGGGTGTGCAGGGCTTACCTGTCAGCAAGAGCCACGGGCCTCGTGTGTGTGCTTGTGTCAGAAGTCACGAAGCGGCAGGGCTGCGGCTTAAACAGTGGCTCCTGAGTGATGCGCTGATAGATGCTTTAGTAAACAGTAAATTAGAAGCTTACTCTAAGGCCAACATTAGGGCTGGGAGTTTGGCTCAGTGGCTTCAGCACCTGCTTGGCAGGTGCGAGGATGTGAGTTCAATCCTTGGGACCGACAAAAAAATAATAAATAAAGCCAGCATTGTGTCCCTATATTTCACAGTGCCAAATTCACCATATCGGCATCCTCTTATCCTCTTTGTACCACGGTTAAATATTTCCTTTGCCTTCACTCATGTGACTGTCACTGTCACTGCTGCCGTCACCATCACAGGCCAATGCAGACAGGTTGCCCAGGGCTCCCTTTTATTCTTGGTCCCTTGCAAAGTCTGTCATTGCTCTCTGGGTGGGACTCTCACGGACAGGTAAACTGAAGGTGCTTGCCAGTTTCACCTTTCTAAAATGCATCTCACCTATTGGATAAACTCAAGTTTGTTATTGACACATGAAAGACTCCGCTTACAACCTAGGCCCTTCTGACCTTACCAGCACATCTGCTAACATCACCCATCATACACTATATATTCTACCAACAGGCAGCTACCTGTTCTCTGGGAGAAAAATGGGGGGGAGGGGCTCTCTACAGACTGCTGTACCCTAAAACCTCATTGCCACTCAGACCCCAGCTCTCAACCCCTAATTGCACCCTGAAAATTTGTGTTCAAGCAATTCAGTCTGCATTCTTCCTCTGGAAGTCTTCAATAATCACCCAATGCAAGTTTTCACGTAGCATGTTATTTGAGCCTCTACCTTAGGCATGGCCAAATCATATCATAATTATTTCCACATGTCTCATTACTCACAAGACTATAAACTCCTTACAGGCAGGAACTTTGAGACCCATTCTTACCTGTGTTTCCCAGTGTTATACTACATGTTTGATAAGTGAGTGAGTGATTTACTGGAACTCTAGAGTCCCGGGGTCGTGGACATACACTGAGCTCCAGCTTCTTACCCACCCTCCTTTTTAATGGAAGGCCTATTACTTTCTCTTCTGAATCTGTTATAAAATTAAGATAGCAAAATTATTATCTATTGTTGTCATTAATACTAATATTTTTGTGTTTTCATTTTTTTAACAGCTTCAAGACAGAGAAGCCAGTTTAAAATGATTAAAAACTGACTAGTTCAGGCTGAAACGTGATTTTATACATTTAATTTAAATCAAAAGTGTGTCGA
>RJWM01010933.1:12056-61722 GCA_004363535.1 Dasyprocta punctata
ATTAATGACGCTAACCAATGAGAGTGTATCCCCCGAGATGATGTGATTGGATGTTGGGACGGTATTTATGTGGGTTCCCGCCCTGCGCGCGGGGAGAAGCACGGAAGGAGCCGCTGGGAGCGGACGCATAGGAGGCTTCTCGGGCGGGAGAAGCACGGAAGGAGCCGTCATGGACGGACGCGTGTGAGGCTTCTCGGGCATACCTCTCCGGGGACGATTAAAGCTTGCCTACTGCTGCACGGTGTCGTGTGTTTTTCCTGCCGGCCGGGACAAGCGCGCGACATCGAACCCCTAAGGGAAAGTTACAACTCAAGTTACCATGAAAGTGATATTCAGATACTGTTCTTAGTACTATATAATGCAAATTTACAGACTGATTTTTATTTACTTATATATCTTTGCCGTTTTAGTTTTATATTTCCAGTGATTTTCCTACAGCATGTGTTGACCTCAGGTTCATCTTTGCCAAATAAAGGCATTAAAACAATGACAACCTCTCATCACTGTAATTTTGCAAAAGAAATATTTATAATACCGACCTCAAATAATGGATACTTCCATTCCACAATCCGCAATTAATGTATATTTCTTGTAAAAGGATAAACTACTTTTGGGAAAAAACACATCTCCCAGCAAACTCTCAGTGCTAAAGCAATATGGCTTCCCACAAGCTCAATGCAGTGATCACTGAGATTGAACCAATTTAAAACCAACTCATAAGCTCTCTAGTGCCAACCATACCCTGCCACTGAGCAGTGCCTGGACATCGTATCTCCATGAGCTTAAGACTCAGGAGAGATTTCACACAGCAACTATTCTTTAACAGATACCTTCATGTGGCTTGGATCGCCTCCTCTTTCTCTTTATTCAACTTATTCTCAAGAGAGTTAACTGACATCTTCTTTCCTATTACTGGACATTGCACATGGCTTTGTTCTTATTACACCATTTTGGGGTCCCCCTTCCCATACCAAGAATTTTGTCTGTCTTAGTTTTGCTTCCTCTATGCCTAGCAAACTGTCAGTCCTTCATCTGACTGCCAAGCAGAACTAATCCCTGATGGTAGAGAACACTGCTCACCATATTAATGGGAAGAACAGAGTACAGAGAAATATTATGCAGAAGAATCTCAACAATAAGATGGCAGTCATATTTGAAGCATAATTATTAAATTCTTGAGTCTTATTTTTGGCAAATGTAAACAAATTCAATTTCTAAATCTCTCCCTTTTCTACAGATGTCTCAAACCAAAGGAACAAAACTAGATACCAGAGGTTCTTAATGAAGCCATTACTGTACTCTGCAAACAATGTGCACAAAGTCTCACCAGTCACAGCAGCAGTGAGATATTTGTTGGGAAAAATTTTTTTAAAGGAAAAGACAAACTGTCTTATAAAAAATAAATAGATTAATTTTTTGGCAGAAAAGCTAGTGTCAGCTTCTGAGAATAGAACACTAACCCTCAGTATTTTTGTTTGGAAGCAGTAGACATGAGCGAAGGGGAGATGAGATAGAAATGAGCTGGTAGATTTATCTAATGCTTAGTGGGCTCACCTGAGACAAAGACAGCACTTCCAACTTGTCTTGTCCTTTCCTGCCAATTTCTTGAAGACACCCATCGCGGTCAGAGATTGTCTTCCTTTAGTGATCCTCTATGTTACCTTCCCAATTCACAAATCAAGAAACAGGAAGGACAAGCAAGTTATGCATCATCTCTCTTTTCTTCCTGACTTCTACATTTTGTTTACCATAATGAAACAATATATTTACCTTCCACTAGAGTTTTATAATTATAGTGTACCTGAAATATTGCAGGATTGCTGTGCATTTTGAAGTTCCCACCATGTATTATAGTGCAGAATGTCTGGTACTATTCTAGGCACTGGGCTACTGTGATAAGGAGAAGCAAGGTCATTTCTAATCTCATAGAGTTTATAACCTGGTAGGACAGAGAAATAATGGCCAAGGAAATAAATATGCACATAAAATTATAGAAAATAACAAAATCTGTGAAGACACAAGCCGGGCGTGGTGGCGCACGCCTTTAATCCCAGCACTCGGGAGGCTGAGGTAGGCGGAGCGTTGTGAGTTCGAGGTCGGCTTGGGCTACAACGTGGCGCAAGGCTGACCTGAGCTACATAGTGCGACCCTGCCTCAAAAAACCAGGGCCGGGAGTTTGGCTCAGTGGCTTCAATGCCTGCCCTGGCAGGCGCAAGGCTGTGAGTTCAAACCCCGGTGCCGCAAAAAAAAAAAAAAAAAAAAAAAAAAATCTGTGAAGACAGCACAGTGAGAAAAAGGAATAAATGATCACTAAAAAAATAAGCTAGAGACATCTCACAAATATGGTGGCCAGGAAGGACATTTTTGAGGTGCTCCCCATGCTGAGAAAAACAATAATTCCTCCCCACCCGGGAGGTCAACAGTTAGTCTGCTGACTTACTAACAGACCTTTGTAAATCAAAGAGTTATCTTCAGTGACAGTTTTCTTCAGGGAAGGGTTTATGACAAAATACAATGACTTATACATGTAAGATGTTTTATAAATGACCATTACCTAATTAATTTTCCTCCCATATTTGCTTAGAATATTTAGAATTAACTAGAAAAATCACTAGGTTGTTCCAATAATCCTCTCACAGTTGCAAAAGAAATTTATCCCTCATCAAAGATTTACCCAAAGTAACAGAGACCACCTGAAAATGTGTTTTACTTTCTTTCACCCTAAATGCTCTTCACCCACTGGGATATTATCTGCTGACATCCAACATCTGTTGTTCATTTTCGAACATTAAACCCTGTGGTGTGTCCTTTGGGTGATCAAGCTCCCTCTAAAGCTCTCTATAAAATATTCAAGAAGATTTGGACTCTCCTATTTTTCCATTGACATTTTTACCCCTCCTTTGATTTCAACTTGATTTTCTTTTTGCTTTGCTTCCCTTTCCACTTCTTTACTTCTTTCTTCGGGTAGGGATTTTCATCCTTCTATATTCAAGCCGCACACTCTTAAACTTAAAACCCTCAGAATTCAAACAAGTCATATTTTTTAGGAAAAAGGCCATGTACTAGCATTATTTTATTAGAAAATAAAACTTTTTAAAAGGTCAAATCTATTTTCCTGGGAAAGACAAGTTTTTCCTATTCAGAATCTATCACAATTTATATTTCCAAGACCTTTCATAAACTCCCAGGTGTTAGGAACCCCTCCCTCATCACTGTTCTAAACCAAGCATAATAAAAGTAATCACATTTATATTTATACTTGTTAGTACCATTCATTCCAAAGCGTAAAAACAACCTTCAGAGCAGATTAAACACTACAATCAAGTTTTTGTTCACCAATAAATATTATGATGAATAAGTAGTAGTAGGGATATGTTAATCTGCCAGACACTTATTAGAGGCTGTACTAAAGCTAAAATGAACTTGTCTTCATGAACTGTTTACCTCTTCTACTCTTTCCAATAGTCCACCTCCCTCAGTTTCCCATTTGCTATGAAGTAACTATTTTTGATATGAAAGGCCTGTCCAAATAACTTCAATGACAATGCAATGAAATTGTGAATCAGTGTGTTAATTAAGGGAAAGTTACAACAGTATGGTTTCATTGGGAAGTAGTGTATAATTTTCTTGATTCTCATCTTTCCAGATGTTACAGAAGTTTTCTTTATTCACCGAGACAAGGAACTGGAATATATAAATAGATTTGAAATTGGCAGGTAATTTCAAAACAGTTCACAAGAACCAAATTATTTCCCTAAATCTTTCCCCAAGCTCACAGGTTCATGTCTTCTGAAGCTCTGAAAATTTCAAGCACAATACTTCCTATGAGCAAAGTGTTCAAAAGTTAACTTGTTGACTTCTGCTACTTTTTTTTTTCACCCAATAAGGCATATAAGGCAAATAATGAGTCATAGTAAATATTAAAAATCCCAGGTCATGTGATATCTAGTGAATGGCCCCAGAACATCCTAAAGTCTTCCATTTACTCCACAATATAAATTCTGGGCAACACAAGTATTCCACAGACGGTAGTAGGATGGGTTGAGGAGCCCAAGGCCCATTCACATTTCCAGTTCTATTCATTTTAATCCTAATAATTTTATGTGAGTCAAGTCTCCTCATCAGGCCTAAGATGCAGGAGGAAATAGAATAACAAAAGTTTTGATTCCATGAATAAAAGAAGTAATATCTTCTCCTGCTCTTAAATGATAATGTGTTTATTTGTAGAAAGTTGCCACTGGGAAGCAACAGATCAAGAAAGAGAGAAAAAATAAGTTCTCTGTGTATCTCTGGTTCATGCCTTGACCTTGGCCCCTTAGTCCTCCTCCCACAAGTCAGGACAGTGGGGTTAAGTCACATCTCATGCGGAAGTATTTGTAGCACTGCATTAGTCCAGTCTTTGTTGTCATAACAGAATACAACAGACTGGGTAATTTATAAAGAAAAGAAATTTATTCCCCACAGTTCTGGAGGCTGGGAAGTTCAGTCCCAAGGTGCTGGAATCTGGTGAGGGCCTTCCTGCTGCACCATCCAATGGCAAAGGCAAGAGGGCAGGAAAGAGGGAGCAAGTAGGCCAAGTTCACCCTTGTCAGAAGCCCACTCCTGAGATAAGGGAATTACTCCATTCACGTGGAGGACAGAACCTTCGTGACATAAACACCTCTTGAACATCCCACCTTTTTAAACCTGTCACATTGAGTTTTAAGTTTCCAACACATGAAATTTGGGGGGCACATTCAAACCACAGCAATTACCAAAGGGAAGGATGTCAAAATACAGTTTCCACTAACTCCATAAAATGGGCACATGGGCCAGTGAGAACATCAAGTGAAGGTTTTCCTAATACAAAGATCCTTCTCCTTTGATCTCTTGAGCGTGTTTCCAATGGGGAAGAATTTAGATTGTATCTCCCCCACCTAATAGAGGAATGGTTCTGAAGCACTTTGATAGGTCAAGGGAATTGATTCAGGTGGCCAGAGCAAGGGATTTCCACGTGTGCCCACGGTGAAATCTGTTCATAAAACACTTCCCAGAAGCCCACCCCATAAGGAAGTGCTGCCTCCAGATCTGTTTGAGCACTGCTACATTCCAGTTTCCTCCTTAATGTGGAAAACCTATGGTTCTCATTATTTTCCCAAAGTTGGCATGAACTAGCAGTGAGTAACACATTGCAAAAGAGCTCTGCGCTGGGCCGACACGCAAGCTGCAGCCCTTCAGATCCAGAGTGAGGATACCAGGAAAGGGTCAGGCCTCTGGCTTCCTCCACAAACCCTCTCCAGCCCCCTCCTTACCAGCCTCCACAGAGCAGCGCTGTGGGGCCAGCTCACAGGAGCCCCTCCCCTCCCCCCGCTGCCACCCCACACTAAGCTTCGCTCTCTCTTTGTAACGTTTCCAAGCTTCGTTCCTATTGCAAATTTCATTCCATTACCATGTTGAAGCCTCCTCCCAGATTATTAATCAAGATTTGAAATAAGATAAAACCTAATCCACAGTCCCTCAGCTAAGAATGCTCAAAGCCAGGCTCATTAAACATATCTGTCAACGATAGATTACACCAGCCTTAGGCCCCAAATTGATTGGAAGTCAGTAGGAGGGGGAGAAAGCATTTGGTTGCACAATGTATTCAAAAGAAGGAACTCTTTTTTAAGGTGTGGCCAATTAAATCTGTTCAGAGATAACTATAGGCTATATAGTTTTATAGATTATTTTTTTCCAATTGTTAATAGCAGCAAAAGAGATGGAAAAGCAGATGTAGAGCTGGGAACCAATAATGCATGTACCATGTGTGTGAAAAGCTGAAAATCATTATGAATGGGAGTAAAGTAATGTGCCACATTGAAAGCAAACCTAGTGCATTCCTGCATAGATTCAAACACTATTTCCTTGTGTCAAAAAAAATTTTTTTAATATATATATATTGAATTCTGTTAAAGTGCTTAAAGTCACATTTCACTAAGGTTCTTATCTATCATCCTGTCATTAGATCCCCATCATGATACACGCTGTATTTACATTGGGCTTTTCAAGTTCAAAGCACAAAGCCGGCACACCAGGCAATTAATCACGGAGAGCGAGCTGAGCTGGGTGGAATGCTTTCTCAGTTGCTCAAGGAGCCACTCAACAGGAGTGTTCCCGGACCACAGCTCCACGTCACATGTTGGCATTTTGTCAGACTTCAAATCTACGTTTTCACCTACCAAAGTGACAGCCCTATTTACTGAATCAAAGGAACAGTGATTTGACTTATCTTTTAGCATTAAGAATCACTCTTCCCCATTTGGGTCTTTCTGGGTAGGACGTACATTTTATACAAACTACATATTATACACACCTAAAAGAAAAAAATGAGGAAGGATGGGAAGTAAAATTAAATAAATATATTAATTGTTTTACAGTAAGAAAGTGAGCAGTAGGAGAAAGAAATCAAATCAGAGGAGATTTATAATGGGGAACAGATGCAGACGTGAAAGTGATTTGAAGTAACCAGAGGGCTCGGAACATCTTCCAAGAATATGATACAATACAAAAACATCTCACAGCACAGTAGTGAGGCCCAAACTGCCGGATTTCAAAACTTCACCTGCGCTGCTAGACAAGTTTGCTTTTATTCCTTGAGATTAAAAAAGACAAGAAGAATTTCTCATCTTTGAGCTGTTTATTAATGATTCTTTATTCATGGTGGACAATGAAACTAGGCATATGCATTTGGCTTTTTTGTCCTGGCAGGTTTCGTATTCTGCTTCCAATTCCCATACCCCCTTACTGTTCTATTTAAATTTCCAATGCACCAGAGGAAATGGCTTCTAAAATATTAAAATCCTGTTTTCATTGACTTCCTTTACGCTTTGTGACCACATTTCTATTCAGGTCAGGTTGCACAGCTTTTAACATTTCCAAGTCTAAATTTAAAGTTAGAGCAACTTCATGGTAACCCTTAAGTGGATAGCTCTTCTAACAAGGGAGAAAGCAATCTGAAAACTTCAGAGAAGCTAGACGAATAGGATGATTTAAAAAAAAAAAAAAAGATGTTTATTGCACTCTTCAGACTTTTTGGAACTGTTTTAAGCTCTATCTACATTTTAAAACAAAGACTCATTTGGAATAAGACACTAATCTGGTAAAATCGCCAAGAAATAAATTTGCCTGGGTTCACTTGGTATGGAAAATAAATTCTGTTATGTCCCCCAAATATCAGCCCATGGTTTTTCTCCTGGGCTCCAATCATGCTTTTTCCTAAATTCCAATTTTACACAAGAACCCTTTTTAATGTTCTAATATTAGCCCTTTACCTCTCTTTCCCCACCCAAAAGCCAAGTAAGAGAGTTTTAAAAAATGAAGCTGACCATTCCTTTTGAGAGACTAAGGTTCCAAAACCCCAGTTCCACCCCTAAAAAAGAAAAAAAAAAGTCATCTGAGACGTTGAACTTGGGTCATCTGGAGTCTGTTCCCGGGGATCTTGGTCCCTTTCCCTGAAAATAAACCTCATTGTAATATAATAGTTTGTATAATGAGTACTGTACTTTTTGTTATAGTTCATGAAGCGTTTTCATACCTCAAGAACCTTGTGACAGAAGGTAGACAGGTTTTGTTTTATCTCCACTTTACAGATGATGAAACTTCAACTCAGAAAGATGACACGAATTGTCTAAGATCACACGGGTAATTAGTACAGAAGCCAAGGTACTAGCTCAGGTCTTCCAGCCCCCAGTCTTGTTTTCTTTCTGTCACACTTTGTGCATGTGCCTCGTCTCCCTGTCCCTCCTTCCCTACATCTCCATTTTCCCATGTACTCATCCATTAAGGAATACCTGGGCCATCAAACAACTTTAAGTAACAAGAGGGTTTTGAGATACACAAGCCTGAAACACACACACACACACACACACACACACGGTAGGAGGGGCTCATCTAAGATTCTTTTTTTTAAATCTATCACCTCAATACTTATCATTTATTTCTCCTCTGCACCTGAAATGTTGTACCTCTTGACCAACCCTTGTCCATTTCCCTGACTCCCCAGTCTCTGGTAACCACTATCCTGCTCTCTGCTTCTATGCATTTGATTGATTTATAGATTCTACATGTAAGTGAGGATATGCAATATTTGTGTCTGTGTGTAGCTTATTTCACTTAGCATTATGTCCTCCAAGATTATCCATGTTGTTACAATGACAGGATTTCCTCCTGCTGAGTTGTGTATATACACAACTTTTCCTTTATCCATTTTCTGCTGATGGAAACAGTCTGATTCTCTCACTTAGTTGATGCGAACAGTGCTTCAACCTCAAGTGCCATACCAGCCTCAAGTCCTGCAGACACATGCCCAGCAGTGCAAGTGACAGATCACGTGGTAATTCTATTTTTAGTTTGTGAGGAAGCTCCACAGTTTTCCATAATGGCTGTATGAACTTACATTCTCACCTACAGCGTCAAGGCTTCCCTTTTCTCCATATCCTCCCCAACACATCTTTCACCTTCTTTTCGTGATAAACAACCTCAAGTGTGAGGTGATAACTGTAGTTTGAATTTGCATTTCTCTAATGACCAGTGGCACTAAGCATTTTTTTTCACATATCTGTTGGCTGTTTGAACGTCTTCTTTTGAGAAATGTCTGGGCAGGTCCTTCACCCATATTTAAATCAGGTTATTTGATTTCTTGCTATGTAGTTGAATTCGTTGTGTATTTAGGACATGGACTCATTATTTGTAGGGTTTGCAGATATTTTTTTCTTCCAATCTGTAGATAGCCTCCTCACTCTGTTAATTGTTTTTGTTGTTGTTGTGCAGATGCTTTTTAATTTGATATAATTCCATTTGTCTATTTTTGTTTTTCTTGTCTAAGCTTTTTGTAATCAAATGTAAAAAATCATCACCCAGACCAACACTGGGCAGTTTATTTTTATAGTTTCAGGTCTCAGGTTTAAGTCTAGTACTTTTTGAGTTGATTTTTGTACATAATGTAGTGGTCCCATTTCATTCTTCTGCACATATCTATACAATTATATCCATCACCCTTTATTTTCCCATTATGCATTCTTGGCACCTCTGTTGAAAATCAATTGACCAGAGATTCATGAGTTCAATTTTGGCCTCTCTCATCTGTTCCATTGGTTGACGTGTCTATTCTTATTCAAGTTCCATAATGTTTTAATTATAATAGCTTCATAATACAGTTTTAAATTGGGTAGTATATTACCTCTAATTTTATTTTCTTTTTGGTTAAGATTGCCTTGACAATTCAGATTCTTTGTGGTTCCGTATGAATTTTAGGATTGTTTATCCTCTATCTGTAAAAAAAAAAAAGATATTGGAACTGGGCATGGTAGTGTAGACCTGTAATACCAGCTACTCAGGAGACTGAGGCAGGAGGATTGCCAGTTTGAGGTCAGTCTACACAACTTAGTGAGAATCTGTCTCAAAAGAAAAAAGGGTTTGGGACACAACTCAGTGGTACAAGACCCCGTGGCTCAATTTCCAGTACCAGAAAACAACACTTAAATTTTGATAAAGATTGCATTGAATCTGTATGGATTATGGACCTTTTACCATTAATTCTTCCAATCTATGGACACAAAATATCTTTTCACTTATCCTATTCTTTCTTATTTCTTTCATCAATGTTTGGAGTTTTTATTGTACAGATTTTTATCACCCAATTAAATTTATTCCTAAGTGTTTCATTTTTTTTAGCTATCACAATTTGGATTGATTTTATTTATTTATTTATTTATTTATTTATTTATTTTGGATGGCTTGTTGTTAATTTACAAGAACACTACTGACTTTTGTGTCTTGATTCTGTATTCACTGACATTATTTGTTAGTTCCAACAATTTTTGGTGGAATCTTCAAATTTTCCTATTTGTAAGGTCCTATCACCAAAAGCAGCAACAATTTCACTTTTTTCTTTCCTATTTAGATACCTTTTATTCCTTCACCTTGCCTATTTGCCCCAGCAAGGTTTCCAGAATTTTGTTGAATATAAGTAGTGAGAGTGAGCATTTTTGTCTTATTCCTGATCTTAGGATAGAAGCCTTCCATTTTTTGCCATCAGATAAGCCATGAGCTGGGAGCTTGACATACAAAGCTTTTATTATGTTGAGGTACAGTCATTTTGTACTAATTTGTTATCAGGAAACAATATCAAACTTTGTCAAATGCTTTTTCTGCATCTGATGAGATGGTCATATGGTTTGTGTCCTTTGTTCTAATAATATGGTATCTCCTGTTCATAGATTCATGTGTGTTAAACCATCCTTGAATCACTAGGCTGCAGCTCACTTGATCCGGGTGAGTGAGCCTTTTGCTGTGCTGTTGAATTCAGTTTGCTATTATTTTAGTGAGGACTAAACGATTCTTAAATTCTACACAACATTTATCTCAGAAAGAAAACTACACAGTCAACTGACAGGGACAGCAAACACACCTGAATTGTTTGAAGGGTCCTCATAGGTTTCAGGATAACAACCTAACCATCCTAAAAAGCATGGCACATATATTGCTATTTTTAAAATGCAAAATACTGTGACTCATAGTAGGCAGATGGTTCTCTTCGATCAGAAATTCCAGGAGGATGGCAGCATCCCACATCACTTTGGCTTATCTCCTATCATAAATAGTCTTAAAACCAAGCTGGGAAACATGGTCTCTAACCAGAGCACCCATATCCTCAGCTAAACCTTGGGGTGTTCACTTCCAAAATGGAGGCGGGAAAAGCAGATGTTGGGAGTTCACAGTTTGGGTTTTCTTCCACTTCTTGTCTTTGCATATGCTTTCCTTAGGATGTCAGAGAACAATTCCGTGTCCTCAGGACCGAGTGGCCACATCACCGTCTCTGGAACACAAGCCCTCAACCTGCACTCTTGGGTCATCTGTGCCCCCTCCCTGGCCCAGCGCTCATCCCACTCAGGTCATGACTGTGAATCTACTTTGCCGCCTCTCCTGTCGGACCACGCACTCAGGAGAACAGGTGCTGGTGTGTTGTCTTACATTCACAGAGCCCAAGTCAATTCGTGGCTTCTGATGAGTACTCTGGGGTCATAGAATAAAGAAATAAAATATGGCAAGAGTAGACATTATCCAAAAATCCTAATCACAGCTGTTAATCTGGGAGTTGTCTATATTATTTCTTAAAATTAACAATTTTAATGTCATACCACCTTCAGTACATCTCTTCAGTATGATTTCTAGCCTTGCCCATATACCATGGTTAATTCTGATGTTTCTGAAAAAGCAGAGGTTTTATTTTTCAGAAAAGTTGAAATACCAAGGAAAAGCATGGGCATGAAGTTTATTAGGAAATAGTTTGTTTGGAGTTTGGAATGGACTGCCATAAAATATCTTGTACTGTGCATGATGATCAGACAGCCAAACAGTCTGCAAAAGAAAATATTTAATTCATAATTACTAAACTTGAGTTCTTACAGCACAAATAGAGTGTAACTAATTTAAAGAGCAAAATAAAAAGATAGTAGAAAATAAGGAGGGAGACTCTGGAAAAGTGGAAAGGAGATCTGGGGAAAGAGGGAGAGGAGGCAGAAAGAGGAGTAAAAATGACAGAGATATAATATGTATATGTTCTGATTCCCCAAACTGAGCATCATTATTATGTATCAGAAACATACTAATGAAAAAAAAATGTGCTTTAGAATAAGGCCACTCAAAGAGCAAGGGAATTGGGGTGTCTGTGTACCAACTCCCAGCAGCCATCAGAGGGGTGACCACTCAGCAGAGGCCCAGAGCTCCAGGCACTGGTGGTTGAAACCCCTTGGCACACACTGAGAAGCCCCAGCAAATCTCAAGTACTGAGGAACAGGAGAAAGAACATGGTGTCGCATATTATATACACACGACATTAAAGCCAATGAAAACGTCCCGCCTCACCAAAAATCTACATGGGGAATGCTGAGGGCCCATCTCGAGTCTACCAGTCTCTGTCCAACACTGGTCTGCACCTAAATCCACCCTCTTCTGCCTGCATTGCTTTCAGTGAGGTCGAGGTTAGGGGAATAACTTGTTAATTAAGAGCACAAGCCTACAATGAGAGTAAACGTTGGTTTAAAATAACAGTTAAGTGGTCCATGAAAAGTAGGTTCTCCCTTTTTCTTTTAGAAAGTAGCTCCATTTCTGTGCTTCCCAGGTGACAGTTTATGCCCTCCAGAAAGCTGAGATGTCATCTCAAAGGGTTCATGGTTGGGGGATCACTTACCTCTCATCCTTTTGCAACATAAGCAAAATCAATCTGTGCTGTTCAGCATCTCTTGTTACACTGCAGTGCAATCCTCAGGACACCCATGGTGAAAACACCAATGTTTTGCACAGCAAAGGAAATCCTATAGTCGGGCATATTGTAAGAGGGAGGCACAGAGGGTCAGGTCCCCACCTTGGGTAACTCAAGCTCCCCAGCGCGTCTCAGATACAGGCAGCCTGGGCTGGTTCTTCATGCCATCTGCCCTCCTGGGCCCCAAATGGTTTGTATGTCTGTTTGTTTCTCCAGCAGAAGAAAGATAACCTGTCCTGTCAATAAACTAGCACACAGTTCAGGAGTCTTCATCCTAAACAAGTAACTTCACGGTAAACTGGACTAACGAGCTTCTGAGCAAAGAGAGTTTTTCTGATTTGATGAAAACCACTTCCTACAATAAAATCTCTTTTGAAAGAGTCACACTGGTGGAAAGTGTTGGGAAATTCAATCCTTATCAAAGAAAGCCCCTGCCCCAAGCATAAAGTCAGGAATACCAGCACAGAAAAATCCAAAAGGAATGAGTGCTGAAATTCCCATAGCACGAGTGGCAGGGCAGGATTCACATTAAATGAAACCTCAAATACTTATTCAATAACAGAAGTAAATTACAGAGTAACTTTTGAACTACTTTAGATTCATACTTTTCTTTAAAAATTCTTAATATAGCTAAATCAAAAAGGGTTGTTATACAATAAGTAAAGACATATGGTTTCTCCCCTCACACACAAAACACCTACCCTTTGTATATATTCCTTTGATATTATCACATGATGTGACTTTTTACTGATCCGAAGCTATTGCAGTCTTTTTAAATTGCACTAAATTATATATTACAATATTCACCAATTTTTGGTACACATATATTTGAAGAATATTCTCTAGTAAGTTCACTAAATTGTGCAGTCATCTCTGTAATCCCATTTTAGAAAGTTTCATAACCACAGTGAGATCCCTAATGCCCAGGGACAGCCAATTCCCATTCCCACCTCCAGGTCCTGGCAACGTCTAATCTACTCTCTGCCGCCATAGATTGGTCTTCTGTGGCCATTTTGCAGAAACAGAATTGTTACGGTTTAGATTTCAAATCCCCCCAGTAGCTCGTATGCTGTGGACTTGCTTGTCAGCCTGTGGTCCTATTTGGAGGTGCAATGACCCTTCAGAAGGAGGCTTAGCAGAAGTTAGATCCCTGGGGGCACTCCCCCTGTGCACTTCATTGCCATGAGATAAGCAGTTTGGGTTTTCGTTTTTTATTTTTATTGCTACATGTTAACAGTGCGCAGTGATTACATCTGTCGTGAAGAGTTGGGACATGTGCGTAACACATCTCAATTCTCTTTTCGGTCACCTCCCCTCTCTTTTCTCCCTCTCCCCTTCCTCTGTCTCTTGGTTCCCCTTCCCTTTTACAAACAATTTATCTGTTTCCTATCATCTATCTTTTATTTTGCTATCTATACTTTGGGTTTCTCACATAAAACACATGTAAACTTGTGAGTCTGGTTTATTTTACTTCACATTATGGTCTCGGGTGCATGCATTTTTCCTCTTTATGGCCCAGAGCAGTTCTGTTCCATCGTGCACTGCTGCCGTGGGCACTGCTTCAAGACGGACACGAAGCAATGGGCCCCTGCCATGGACTGAAACCTCCAACACTATGAGACAAAGGAAACCATTTCTCTTTAGGAGTTGATTGTCTCAGGTATATATGTTACAGTGACAGCTAGCTTTCTTCATGTTTTAAATTTATTATTTATATTGTTTAAGAAATATTACAGAGGAATGACCTCAGTAAGGGAGTGGAACAGATTTCCCTCTCACATCTCCCCAGGACAATAATTTGGCACCAACTAACAAAAGTGTTTTTATGAGAATTTGGGGACCCAAGTAGGAGATTATAAAACCCTGGAAGAGTCCAAGACTAAGGACCACTTTGAGAAGGTAGCCTTGTGCCTGGCTCACCAGTCATGATCCCAGCTTCACACCTGTAAACACTCTCATCCCCCTGAAGACTCAGCTACAACCCCATTTGTCCTTGGCCTTGCTACCAGAATTACCTGCCAGGGGGAGCTATGTCTGTCTATCCATGCCCTGGTTACAGATCTACTACCTGTGGCCTAACCTGGGATCCTGACATACCCTCTGACCTGCCTCTAGCATCTCTCAACCAATATCTGTGGACAGTTCTTTCTATCTAAGGACTCACTCCATGACCTGATGAGAGCTACACCTATTCATTGTTAAAAGAATTGTAGTGGAAGCTTAAAAAGTTGACCTAATACAGAATAGTGACTGGTTGAGGTTAGGAAGACTGTGGAGTAGGGAGAGTAAACAAAGGAAAGTTAATATTTCCACACATGTATACAATATACACTGGACACCACTGTTATATAAAATTAATACATGTTAATGAAAAACAAATAAATCTAAATAAACAATAAAAATAAAAGACGTTAATGAAAAAAGATGGAGAAGACACAAATAAATGAAAAGATAGTCTGTGTTCACTGATTTGAAGAATTAAAATTGGTGATACATCCATAATACTCAAAGTGATCTACAAATTCAATGTAATCTCTCTCAAAATTTCAAAATGGCATTTTCATAAAAGTAGAAAAATCCTAAATATTTTGTGGAAACATTAAAGATTCCAAATAGCCAAAGCAATCTTGAGCAAAAAGAACAAAGCCGGAAACATAAAACATAATCTCTATCTTCATGAAACTTAATGTCTAATGTATCATTATTACAAGTAATATGACTGAAATATTCAAGCAAAAACCTATGTTCTCATGTTATTCTTATTACAGGACTTTAAAATTAGAATCCATAGGTCAAAGAGGATTCATATTTTTAAGACTCTTAAATACTGATGAGGAGTGACATCAGCAAAGAAGCAGAATAGGAGAATCCCCACTCACACCTCCCCATGACAACAATAATATTTATTCTTCATATTTCTTGAATATAAACTATATTACAAAGCTATAGTAAGTAGTGAAAACAGTACGGTAGCACCATAAAAAGACACATAAACCAATGTCTTTTTATTAAACAGAATAGAATCCAGAAATAAACACACATTTACAATTGACTAAATTTGACATGGACAGTAAGAACACACACAAAAAGATAATTTCTTCAACCAATTGTGTAGGAAAAATTGGATACCTACATGCAAAAGAAGGAAACTGGAACTTTGTCTTACACCATATTCAAACATTAGTTTGAAATGGAATAAAGACTAAAATTTAAGACTTGAAACCATAAAATTCCTAAAAGAAAATATAGAGTAAACTCCCTGACATTGGTCTCGATAATTGTTTTCTTTAGATATAACCCCCCAAAAATACGCAACCTTCTACACAGCAAAGGAAACAATTAACAAAATGAAAAGGCAATATATGGAGAGAAATATTTGCATTCCATGTTTCCAATCAGTAGTTAATATTCAAAAGACCAAATAATTTAATTTTAAAAATGAAAAATGACCTGAATGGACATTTTTTTCCAAAGACATGGGAATAGCCAACAGGTATATGACAAGGTACTCCCATCATTAATTATCAGGGAAATACAAATCAAAATTACAATAAGCTATTACTTCATGCCTATTAGGAAAGTTCCCATAAAAAGTCAAGAGGATAAATGTTGGCAAGAGTATGAAGGAAAATGGAACATTTTCACACTGTTAGTAAGAAGGTAAACTACTACAGGCATTAAGGAAAATACTGTGAAAATTCCTCAAAGAATTAAAAAACAGAGCTACCATGTGATCCAGCAAACCTACTTCTGGGTATATATCAGAGGGTATATATCCAAAGGAAATCAAATCAGTATCTCAAAGAGTTTTCTGTATTGCAATATTCCTAGTAACAGCATTCATAATAGCCAAGATCGTGAAACAACTCAAGTATCTATCAATGGATAAATGGATAAAGAATATATGATAAATGAATATAGTTCAATCATAAAAAGAAAAAGCCCTACCATTTTTTCACAACATGGATAAACCTATAAGACATCTGAGACAGATTTAGAAAGATAATTCTGCATGACCTACCAATAAGTGGATCCTGAAAAGGTTTCACTCATTGAAACAGAAAATAAAATCATTAATTGACAGGGGTAGAGAGTGTAGGAAAGGCTGGGAGTAGAATGAGAGATTATGGGACAAAGGGTATGAACTTTCAGTAATAAGATAAAAATGTTCTAGGAATCTACTGTACAGAAAAGTTACTAAGGTTACTATTTATCATATACTTAAAACTTGCTGACAGTAGACCTTAAGTATTCTCATCACACACACATGCAAAGGGTAACTATGGAAGGCAACGGGTATGTGAATTAACTTGATTGACAAGTTTCTTCTTTCTTTCTCTGTCTCTCTCACTATCCCTGTGCCTCCTTCCCACTGTAGGTTTTTATCAAATATCATCAGTACATCATAAAAATTATACAATTTCTGTTTCTCAATTATACCTCAATAAAGCTTGACAAAAAAAAGAAAGAAATATTGCCACGTAGGTCCTCAGAAAATTCATGCAAATTTGTATCCCTATTGGCAGTGTGTTGCAGTAGCCACCCCACCATTACTTTATCGGTTGGTGCTGCATTTTTAACAAACCTTCAAGCTACTTCAAAATCTTTTGGGAAATAGACAAGAATATTTCCATATTAATATAAATCAACTCGCCTATCTCTCATTTTCAAATTTCTATTTATTCTTTACAACAAACTGCTGTTCATGGCCTAAAGCTGATAATGCAGCTACAAAAAGTTTTGATGACTTACAAATTGCATATAATAACTGATGTGTTCTCAAACACCTATTTATGTAACAATTTATTTTCTTAATAAAAATATTTTCCCTTTGGTAATACCACTTATATTTGATTCTTCTAGTATGTTGAATAATTTAATATAATTTTCAAAATGCACTGGTAGTTAGGATTGAAATATGTGAGGATATATTTTCTCTAAGATTGAATTTTTAAGACAATTGCTACTATCCAAGTAAGTAGGGAACATAAGCTATCTTATTGGTTCAGATACAATGATTTACAAAGCAACTTAAGCCAGTTTTTGTCTTCAGCTACATAGGGATTTCTCTAATATCCTGATTTTGCTTTTACATATTTTGACACTTCAGCTTAAATTTGTGGTCCCAACAGACTTCTAGGACTCTTTATCAAAATAATAACCAATACATAGAGAGTAGGAACAAAAACTATTAGGGATCTTTCAAATCATATTTAAATCAAAATGGACCTACGCATGTGAGCCAAGTGTTCCACCCAACAACATCAGAATATACATTCTTCTCAGCTGCACATAGGTCATTCTCTAAAATAGATCATATACTAGCCCACAGAACATGCTTAAGTAAATGCAAAGGAATTCAAAAAATTCCATGCATATTATTTGACCATAGCACAATAAAATTGGAAATTAATGACAAAAACCCACAAGAACTCCACAAACACATGGAAATTAAGTAACACTCTCATAAACAATCAATGGGTCACAGAAGAAAATAAACAAGAAATTAAACAATATCTACCATTAAATGAAAATGCAAACACAAATTACCAGAACCTGTGAGACACAATCAAAGCAGTTCTCAGAGGGAAATTTATAGCACTAAACCCCCACATCAGAAAATGGAAAGAACACACATGAACAACCTACTGCTACACCTCACACTTCTAGAAAAAGAAGAGCAGGTCAAGCCCAAAGCCCAAAGAAGGGAGGATATTACAAAGATCAGAGCAGAAATTAATGCAATTGAGACTAAGAAAATAATACAAAGAATTTATGAATCCAAAGAGTTGGGTCTTTGAAAGAATAAATAAAATTGATAAACCCCTAGCCAACCTTATCAAAAAGAAGAAAGAAAAAACTCATATCCAGGCAATAAGAAATGAAAAGGGTGAAATCACTACAGATCTTGTGGAAATACAGAAGATCATCAATACCTATTCAAAAACCTTTACACCCATAGGTTCGAAAACACAGAAGAAATGGACAGATTCCTAGAAACCTATGAATTACCAAAGCTGAATCAAGAAGATGTAAAACGGCTAAGTAACCCAATTTCAGCTAATGAAATTGAAAATGTAATTAGAAACTTACCAACAAAGAAAAGCTCAGGTCCTGATGAATTCACTGCTAATCCTACAAGAAATTCAAGTAAGACTTAATGCCAACACTTCTCAAACTCTTCAATGAAACTGAAAGGGAAGCAAGTCTCCCTAAATCATTCCTGGAAGCAAGTACTACCTTCATATCAAAACCAGAGAAAGACCCCACCAAAAAAGAAAATTACAGGCTAATCTCCCTAGTGAACATAGATGCAAAAATTCTCAATAAAATCCTGGCAAATAGAATGCAACAAGTCATCAGGAAGATTATATACCATGATCAAGTGGGATTCATCACAGGAATGCAGGGAGGGTTCATATGCAAATCAATAAATGTAACACACCACATCAACAGAGCCAAAGACAAGAATCACATGATCATCTCAATAGATGTAGAAAAAACTTTTGACAAAATCCAACACTCATTCATGATAAAAACCCTGCAGAAGGGCTGGGGATTTAGGCTAGTGGCTTAAGTGCCTGCCTGGTAGGTGTGAAGTTGTGAGTTCAATCCCCAGTACCAAAAACAAAAAAATAAAAAATAAAAAAAAATTTTAAAAACCCTACAGAAAATTGGAATAGATGGTCTACCTCAACCTGATAAAAACCATATATCATAAACCAGCAGCCAACATCTTACTAAACAGACAAAAACGGAAAACTTTCAACCTAAAATCAGGAACAAGACAAGAATGTCCTTTATCACCACTCCTATTCAATATAGTTCTGGAAACATTAGCCAGAGCAATTAGACAAGAGAGAGAAAAAAAGGAATAAGGATAGGAAAGGAAGAAGCTCAATCATCATTATTTGCAGATGATACAATACTCTACATAGAAGACCCCCAAAAAACCGTTAAAAGACTTCTGGATGTAACAACCGAATTCAGTAATGTTGCTGGATACAAGGTCAACACTCAAAAATCAATAGCATTCTTGTACACAAACAACAAAGTCACTGAGAGAGAAATAAGGGAAACCACACCCTTCACTATAGCATCCAAAAAAGTGAAATACTTAGGAATCAATCTAACAAAGAAAGCAAAAGACCTATATGGTGAAAATTACATTACTTTGAAAAAGGAAATCGAAGAGCATTTCAGAAATGGAAAGATATTCCCTGTTCATGGATAGGAAAAACAAACATTGTGAAAATGGCCATTCTCCCAAAATTGTTATACAGATTTAATGCAATCCCAATCAAAATACCACTTGCACACCTCACAGAGCTAGAGAAATCATCTCTAAAATTCATCTAGAACCAGAAGGGACCTAGAATAGCAAAGTCAATTCTGGGCCACAAAGGGAAGGCAGGAGGCATCACAATCCCCAATTTGAAATTGTATTACAGAGCTACCCTGATAAAATCAGCACGGTACTGGAATAAAAACAGACCTGAAGATCAACAGAATAGATTAGAAGATACAGCCACAATTACAAATGCATTCAGCCACCCCATCTTTGACAAAGGGCCCAAACATGTACATTGGAAGAAAAATAACCTCTTTAATAAGTGGTGCTGGAAAAACTGACTTTCCATATGTCAAAAACTAAAACTATCACCATGCACTAAACTAAAGTCAAAATGGATCAAAGATCTGAATATTAAAACAGAGACACTAAATCTGCTGGAACACAAAGTAGGTAAAAATCTTGAAAACATAGGAGTGGGCAGAGAGTTCATGAACAAAAATCAAACTGCATGGGAAATACTTCCCAGAATCAACAACTGGGATCTCATCTTATTAAAAAGTTTTTGCATGTCAAAGGAAATCTCCAACAGTGAAAAGAAAACCCATGAATTGGGAAAATATCTTAGCCAACTCTCCTTCAGACAAAGGACTTCTATCTAAAACATATAAAGAATTTGTAAAACTCAGGCCCCCAAAATTCAAGGATCCAATCCAAAAATGGGCATCTGAGATGAATACACACTTCTCAGATGAAAAAATACAAATAGCAAATAAATATATGAAAAAATGTTCAGCATCAATGGTCATTTGGGAAATGCAAATTAAAAACAACACTGAGATCACATCTTACCCCAGAAAGAATGACCAAGATTTAAAAATCAACCATTAACAAATGCCAGAGGGGCCGTGAAGAAAAAGGAACTCTTCTCCACTGTTGGTGGGAGTGTAGGCTGGTGCAACCACTGTGGAAATCAGTGTGGAGATTCCTCAAGAAGCTAGGATTAGAGATTCCATTTGACCCAGGTATCCCACTTCTGGGCATTTTCCCAGAAGAACTGAAAACATCATACAACAGTGATATATGTGCACCCATGTTTATAGCAACCCAATTTGTAATAGCCAAATCTTGGAAACAACTCAAGTGCCCATCAATCAAGGAATGGATAAAAAAGATGTAGAATTTTTATACAATGGAGTACTACTCAGGCACAAAGAAGGATAAACTGGAGACTTTTATACATAAATGGATGCAACTTAAGATCATACTTATTTTAGTGAAATAAATAAAACACATATGTAAACACTATATTGTCTCACTAGTATGAGAAGCTGGAAGTAACAAAATACGTATATATATGTGTGTATGGATATATATGTTTCTCTTAAATAAAAAAATAAAATACAATCATATTTAAATCAAATAAATTTATAGGCAGAAGAAACAAATACAGGATAACATGACTCATACTATTATTTCAGTACTTTAAGAACCAGAATAGTATATTCTGTTAAATGGTTATAAAATCACAGGTCCAAGTTGCAACAAACCTCTAACCCAATCCTCTTACTTTACATATAAAATGAATCAAAAAGAGATGATATAACCTGTCTGGAATCCAACAGTAATGCAGGGAAGAGACAGAATTTCAACAAAGAGCTTTAGCTTCAAAGTCAGATTTAGTCACTGTTCATCATTTTTGATTTTCAGCAAGTTCTTAAAATAGTATTTTACCTGTGAAAGCAAATGGTAAATAATAATAACTATCATTTACTTTAGCAAATTTTTTCAATGGTCCAGGCTTTTTGTGTACATTTTCTCATTTAATCTTCAAAGTCTCTTTCTGGTGTGTAACAACAGGAAAATGAACTAATGACCAGTGATTAAATGATCTGCCTAAGTTGACAGAGTCAGGAAATAGTAAGTACAAGGACTAGGACCTAAATTATGCTGCTTCCAGTGTGATCCAAAGACCACTTGATCAGAAGTGAGGAATTTCATGCTCCACCTTAAGACTTACAGATCATCTTTTGCCCTTTAAAAAGATCCCCCAATGATTCATACACACAGTGAAGTTAGACTGCACCAGAGAAAACCCAAGCCATGTTCTTAACTTTTCATTAACTGACTCAAACCTCTTTAAAAGTCAAGGAGACTACTAGAAATAATCATGTAGCTACCACACAACCAAGAATTAAACACAGCCCACTGCCTTAAGAACTTTTAAAGATCAGTATTCAAACCTAAGAAGAAAACTGCTGGTGCTCTACATCATGAATCTGCAGAACAGATAATGCTTGGTACCCTCAAAGGCTGTATTTCCATCAACTTCAACAAAACACAACTTTAATCCACAAGAGTCTGATACTGTTATTAATGAGAATCTTACAAATGTGTGAAAACCAAGAAAACAGTGAGTTTATGAGAGAAGCCCCCATTCTCAGTCCTCTACGTTGGTTTCCTCCCTCCAAATTTGTGGGGGAGGGAGAGGACTCACATTTGAAAAAGAATTTAAAAACCATTATGTTACTTCAGAGAAAAAAATCACAGCTACAATATATGGAGTTGGTGTTCTCAGTAAGTAATAAAGACTAAAAAACAATGTTTTTAACTGATAGTAAGTCCATTGTCCATAAAAACACACTGCAGTCTTCACATCTTAATTCCTTCAAAAAGTGATCTGACCTTTTTAAATCCATAAACAACACATAGAACCTACCAAGTACAGCATAAATGATAAGCAAAAAATTATTTACTAGAACGTATAGTGAAAAAGCTACTGAAAGAACAAAAAAACACTAAGCTGTGCAATTAATATTACAAAGTTATATTAGCACACAAATAATTTCAGTGGCAGGTCATAGAATTCACATGCATATTTTATCACAGTGTAAAAAATAATTTTTCAATCTGACCCTGATCCTTCTATGTACTTTGAAGTCTGCAAATCAGCAGTATAGCCTATAAGTTTAAAGAAATTTAGAAAGAATTGTGAAGTTAAAAGGTACTTTTGATGCTTGTTCTTTTTCTCCCATCACAAGGGCATTTGATACAACCTAAGAAAAGTAGAAAATGTTAATGCCCCGGAAATTTCCATAGCAGGCATATTCATTTAACCCTTTATGACCACTGCCTGCCATAGGTCTGAGGTTAAGGCAAGTTCTCAGTGTTCTAGCAAATTCCCAGCCACCATCCCCCTCCCCTCCTTTTTAATAATTCTCATTACTGTCACTGAACCTCTTTCCCACACACTGTCACAGTCAGCCCCTAACTTGCTTCCTGCCTTGTCTCCCCTCATTTTACAGTGCTCCAGCCTGAATCTTCTGCAGCACAGCTCAGATCACAATACTCCCAAGCTCAAAAACCTCCCTGGGCTCCCCCTTGTCTGCAAAACAAGCAAGCCAAGAAAGTCACATTCTGACTCTCAGGGGCCTTTTGTATTATGGTCCCCAACTGTCTTTCTAATTTCATCCCACTGTTTCTCCACATTGACCTTTACTTCAGGCTAAACTGAAACCCTCGCTATTTGTCACCTTACAGCTTTTCCCACTCTTGACTTTGTTTGTGGCAAGATTGATATAGAGCATAGAGTCAGGAACTGGACCACTGGAGTTTTAATCCCAGATTGAACCATTTCTAGCTGTGTGACTTTGGCCAAGTCATTTAACTTCTCTGTGCTTCAATTTCCTCACATGTAAAATGGCAACAGTATCCATCTTACAGGAATGTTATCAAGAACACTAATTAATCAAAATAAATGTGACTAGTAATTAGAATAGTATTTGGAGTAAATATTGCAGAAGGTTAGCTATTATTATTCTTATGATTGTTTCCCTCCTAAATTCAGTCTCTCTCTCTTTCACTCTCAGAAGTCAAGCCTATTCTAAAATCTCATATTCAAATCCACCTTTGAAATCCAGCTCAAATGAAACTTTCCCCTGAGTTCATCTAATGCCTCTCAGGAAATGCATCGCATTTTAGTAGGCAACGAAAAGTACTTGTTGAAGAAGATAACTTAGCATTGGCCATTTTGTATGCAAATACCTGAAGCAGGGTTCAGTCCTGTGCTGAACTTTAAGCTCAGAGAGCTTTAAACTCAGCCTCCACAGTCTCCTTAGCGCAGGCCCAATGCCCGGTCCCTAGCATCCATGAGCAAATACCTGTCACATGAATTTTACAAAAGGAAAGTTGAACTCCAGAATCGTATTTGCACTTACCTATGTCCACTTTTCCTTATTACTATATTTTTGACTCAGAGAGAATTTATTAACAAAATTTACGAGATTATTACCATATTGCAAGATCTATATTTTGCTTATCTGTATTTCCCTAGCTATCACCCCGGACTCATGGACTTAAGGTGCTTAATTTAAAAGAAAGGGGCCAGGAAGAAAGAAAGGAAAGATAAAGGGAGAGAGATATGCTGACATACTGCTTGAATTTTCCTTTCACTGATTCTCACTGCCAGAATACTTATATCCAGGCTG
The DNA here is from genome assembly GCA_004363535.1 of Dasyprocta punctata. Lineage (NCBI taxonomy): Eukaryota > Metazoa > Chordata > Mammalia > Rodentia > Dasyproctidae > Dasyprocta > Dasyprocta punctata. Next base: position 36,115 of record RJWM01010933.1, read on the forward strand.
ATGGGAAATTCATTAGTCCATAAAAATGTGCTTTGTTATGGAAGATTTTGCCAGATTTCAAAGCATATGCCAGACATGCTGCCAAGCATATTTCTTTTTTTATATATAAACATCTATCCTACTTTAATATCTCCTTATAACATGGAACAAAAGGATGGGGAGTAGTTCTCCACCCACTGGAAGAGCTGCCAAAGAGGTTTTGTTGTGTTCCTTCTTCCTTCTGGGTAATTCTTATGGCCTGTGTCAGTACTGCAGCTTAAGGTTAGAGGAAGGATTTCTCCCTTGCCCCATTCCTACTGTGAAATCCCAGCATCCTGATTACTTCATCTGGAATGCTCCTAGGAGTCAGCTAAGCAAGATTGCTCTGGGGTCTCCAAAGTTCAGAGATGACTGAAGCTATTAAGGGGAAGTATGGGAAATAAGACTCCAGACCCCCTTCACTGAGGATGTATGGCTCTGACATTGCTAACCCTTTCCAGGCACTATCAAAAGTCAGAAAAAGCAGATTGACACTACACCAAACTGAGTTGACAAGGCATAACACCCACAGGACCCAAAGAACAAATAGGCCACGATAAAATAAGAAGAAACTGTGTTGTTTGCTTCAACATCAATACATGACCAGTATCATTGTAAGCAAAGTAGTAGAAAATTTCAAGAAAATGTCTGCAATGAATATCGGTGGCTACAGTGACAATGAACCCAGAATGTGGAGTCGGGGGACCTGTGATCTGGACACATCCCAATCTGAATTCTGCTTACTCAGTAAAAGACACCCGGCACTTGATCTAAACTTGAGAATGGAGTTGGAATAATGGTAGAAAATAATGGTTATGTTTTACTTGGCACATAGCAAACACTCAATAAATGCTAGAAGTTCAGTATGAAACTGATTTTTGAAAGATGGTTGTCCACCAACTATAAAATTTCATCCTTGCAAATAGGACTTTTTGTCATTGTTTATCCTACCAAATTATTAAATAGGATTCATTGATCAGACATTTAAACAAATGAAGTAATCAAATATAAAAATTCTAAACAAGAAAACATAGTACTTAGATTCAAAATAAAAACTGATAAATGAAGACTGATCAAGTGAATCTAACTTTATAGAAAAAATAGTTATTTTTTTAAATTATCTCTAAAATTGCTTATTAATTTCCCATTGTTTTCTTTTATAAATATCATCAGGTAAGAGAAATAATGTGTCAGTTTGAAGTTGCTTTCTCTAAACCCATTAAAATGCCAGTCACTGAAATCAAACAATTGAACACTAATTGTGATAGTTGTTATTAACAGCTCACGGTTCCCATCTAACAGCAATGACTTTTCTCTGCTCTTGGCAACCTCGCTTTCCTTTTGCCCTCCCTGATGCTTGGAGTTTTCCATAGTGCGAACATCCACCCACTACTTCTATCTTTGTGGCTTTGCCCTCCTTCACTGCTTAATAAGGTTGGATGACACTTTCACATCTCACAGCCTAACAGACAACATTTTAATTTTTAAATTTTTAAAATTTTAATGCAATACAAGTAGATATTAATAAAGAAAATAATTTAAAAGTACTCTTCTTACTTCTATGAAAAAATAAAACAAAATTTCGTAATAAAATAGAGAATAACAACAGTTAATATATTCTGAATCATAATCTTAACAGTGGCCAAAATGTAACTCAGAGCACAAGTCATAGGCAAAAAATACTCTCGCTTACAAAGAAGAGGATGGAGAATACAGAAAATGAGGTATTTCTCAACTTTATTAGACTCATGGCATTGTATGCTATGTTTCACGTTAAAAGAGGACTAATCATATTACATCCAACATCCAGAATCATTGTATAAAGGCCCTTACCAAACCCATAAATTTGATTTTCTTATAAAACCAAATAGATATAGAATGTATTCATAAAGTTAGATGGAAAAAGATATTTTCTATGTCTACTTAGTGATGTTCCTTATCTATCAGCCTTAAAAAAACAATATGCTGTGTTAAAACAAAAAAATAAGAATAAATGTACCTCACTAGTAAATAATTCAATGTTCACCAGTGAGTGATATTACCAAGATGACAAGTTAAAATTCTTGAATTTTTCAGGTTTTATGTTTTGGTGACTGTATCAAATAGTTTAATTTAGAGCATCACTGCCAATTATCCCAAATTGCCAAATGTTAAGAAAAGGATGATGCAGATTCCAACCGTTGCAACTTCTTGCTCTTCCCACAACATAGAAATGACCATGATGGGTAAACATTTTGAACCAATGTAGCACACTGAGGCAGCCAGGACAGCGCAACTGAAGGCATTCATGAAAGAGGACTTCCAGAATTGCTTCAGAAAGTGGCAAACGTGATGGGTTAAGTGTGTGCGAAGTGAGGGAGAGTATTTTGAGGGGGATTAATGGCAATGTGTCAGTTACTGTAATAAAAATTTTAAACATTCACTGTATTTTATGCTCACACCTTGTATGACCTATGGTATAAAATTTGAAGTAAAATATGACAGTAATGTCAAAGTAAGGAGTGTACTGCCAAAATGGAAGGAAAGAACTATGCATATATAAACTAAATTATCCGTTTCAAAGAAAGGATGATAATGCTAATCATCAGGTTATAAAATGAAAGGGAAAAATTTGAAGCAATCTAAAGAGATCCTTTAAGGCCATTCCAAAAAGAAACACTCCTTACTTTGACATTACTGTCATATTTTACTTCAAATTTTATACCATAGGTCATACAAGGTGTGAGCATAAAATACAGTGAATGTTTAAAATTTTTATTACAGTAACTGACACATTGCCATTAATCCCCCTCAAAATACTCTCCCTCACTTCGCACACACTTAACCCATCACGTTTGCCACTTTCCGAAGCAATTCTGGAAGTCCTCTTTCATGAATGCCTTCAGTTGCGCTGTCCCGGCTGCCTCAGTGTGCTACATTGGTTCAAAATGTTTATCCATCATGGTCATTTCTATGTTGTGGGAAGAGCAAGAAGTTGCAAGGTACAAGGTCCACTGGATAAGTTAGATGAGGACAGCATATAGTTTTTATTTGACAGAAATTACCGCTTGGAAGAGGAAAACAGTGGAGTGGTGATCAGCAGCAAAATCCAGCCTCTCTGAGATCCAGAATCCACATGCTGGAAAATAACAATCTGGCAAAGAAAAAAAGATAAGTAGATCACCTGAAATCAGGAAGGAACTGATAGGAAAATTGGAAAGTATAGTAAAGTTGAAGACATGGTCCATAATGCAGATCTCTCCCCAGATCATGGCTTATGGGGCGAGGAACCTGGCTGCCCAGATGCAAGAACATTGTTTCATTTGTCTCTCCTCCTTCTCATCTCCCATTGTTTAATTATATCAAATGTTTTTTCTTACATTCTTCCATTCCCAACCTCCAATATCTTTAACAATATAACTAGTAAGATTTATTAATCTTTAGATAGTTAACTCCATGTTACTACTGTTGAATTTTTTTCTATCACTAATGAAGGTATAGTTATCATATTTAGGTATTTGCTGTATGCCAATATTTGGTTTGTCTTAGTGTTTATACTAAAATTATAGATTTCTTTTCTAGTGTTAAGGGCGGTACATTATTTGTTCTTATGGTATGGAAATATCCAGTTTGTCTCAGAAAGTATCTCTGTTCCTGATTTACTTGATATTGCCAGTGTTTATCAGTTGTTGCTATAAACACGTTTTCCCTGAATGCCAATACCAAGATTACCATGGTGACATTGACAATACTGAGGTCCATTCCCAGAGAACACGGTGCTGGACCAATTACATTACATCCCTCCCTCCTAAATTAAGAGAGATTGTCAGATTTGGGGACAGAGGCAAAGGACGGTAGTTAGCCATGCCCTGAGTGAACAACACTGAACAACAGACTTACTGAACAGATCTCCATACTAGCAACAAAGTCTTTCCACTGTAAGTAACCACAAACCTAAGCACAAAACAAAACAAATAAACAAAAAACAATTAGAAACATGAGAAGAAAAGGCAACAAAATTCCTGCCAACACTCCCAACTCCCCCGAAGCCAATTTACAGGGCAGTGAGGACAGGAAAGCAAAAGTCACACCATTCAAAAAGATAACAGAGGGGACTAAAAAACAGATCAGCAAGGTACTCAGTGGACTCAGAAAAGATAAAACTAAACAGAAAATAGATATAATAAAACAATCAAAGAGCTTATAGAAGACACTAATAAAAAGCTAGCTAAGCTTAAAAAAAGATACAAAACATGAATGACCAGTCTAGCAAAGAATTAAAGTCCATAAAAAGGTTTCAAACAGAATTCCAAGAGATTAAAAATTGTAATGAAAATGTGGACAGAAAAAGCAACCAATGTGAGAACAGAATATTAAGATTAGAAGATAGGGATACCTTCAAAGACCAGTTACTCAGAGGTACCTTAAAAACAAGAAAACATGAAAAATGGATCCAACAGCTCTGAGATAACCCAAAGCAGACTAAAACTAATTGGAATAAGTGAAAGATCAGAAGACAACACAAAGAGAATAAAAATCTGTTTACAAAATAATGGCAGAAATATTCCCAAATATAGTTAAAGAAATTAGCATGCAGATGCTTAAGGTATATAAAATTCCAAATAGGCACAATCAAAAGTAAATCTCTCTATATCATGTCATAGTCAAAATCCTAGAAGTTCAACACAGGGACAGACTCTTAAAAGCAGTTATAGAAAAGTAATGAATGACTTATAAAGGTAAACCCATTAGAATTACAGCTTCTCAACACAAAGCTTCTAACATAGATTTATAAATCCTGTAAAACTTCTTTTCAAAATTAACAAATAAAGCATTTCTATGACAAAGAGTACCTCACAGTATTCACGACCCCCAAACCAGTACTCCAAAATTTTTTCAAGAATAGCAGAGAGACAATGAAGTCAACAGTGAAAAAAAAAAACAGCTAATGAAATGGTATAGCAGGCAGGTGAATAGGTAAGCAGAAAGGAGAGGGGAAAAAATAATGCAATACATGTAATAATCTCTCTCAATATCCCACAAAAATAATGTGATTCCTTTCAGTAATAGATCAAGAAATAAAACTCAGTGATATGCGGTGTATAAGAAACCTATGCAAAAACAATTTTGGGCAACAAAGACAAGGCAGACAGAATTGGAATTCCTGACTTGAGATTATACTACAAAGCTACTGCAACAAAATCAGCATGCTACTGCCAAAAAAAAAAAAAAACTGACTTGAAGGTTAATGGAACAGATTAGAAGATGCAGAAATAACTCCAAACATACTCAGTCACTTTATCTTTGACCAAGGGGCCAAACACCTTCACTGGAAGAAAAATAGCCACTTTAATAAATGGGGCTAGTAAAGGCTGGCTTTCCACATGCCAAAGACTAAAGCTAGATCCATGTTTGTCATCATGCACTAAACTAAAAATTGAAATGGATCAAAGATCTATGTATTAAAACAGAAACACTAAATATGCTAGAAAAGAGAATAGGAAGAACTCTTGAAGATATATGTTGTAGTTGTGCTCAGATGCCCACCCCCCCCCAAGCCTCATGTAATCATGGAAATGGCTGAATCTAGCATTTGTGATTGGTTTGTTGTCTAATGCTGGGATTGGCGATGTGAATGTTGCACACACCCAGGGATGGAGCTGGCATACAGTGTAAGAGTGAAAAGAAGGCATGTCTCCCTCTCTTGCCTGGTTTGTGCTCTTGCTGTTTGCAGCCACCATAAATGTCTGGCCCTCAGCCAAGCCATCCTGCCTTGCAGCCAGCTGAGTATGGACTGAAACCCCAAAGAACTAAAAGAAATAAAGCTTCCCTGCCATAATTTTGGGTGTCAAGTATTTTGTCTCAACACCAACAGAAAGTAACCAAGATAGAATTTGGTACCAGGAGTGGGGGTTATTGCTGTGACTAAACCTGACCATGTGGTTCAAGAGCCTTTGGAAATGGCTTGTGGGAAGAGTTTAGAAAGGTTTGAAGATGTCACCTGAATGCACAGAGCTGGAACAGCTTAGGTTGTTCTGTAGAGGAGATTCTAGTCAGAGTTCAGGAGACCAAAAGGTCGATAGGAAGCCTGCTGATAAAGACCAGGCTTGGGAGTTTCTGCTGGGAAGGACTGTATTAGTTTCTGGACTCCAGATGATGTATGCTATGGATTGGCAGAAAGTTTGTCAGTGTTTTGCTCATGTTCAGAGACTTTACCTGAGCCTAAAATTAAGGGCGGAAGACTGATTAATCTGACAAAAAAAAATTCCAAGGCAGCCAAATGTTGAGGCAGTGGCATGGCTATTGTTGGGGGCCTTTAGCCAGATTTATGTTACAAATCAAGTGCAAAGAGCCCAAAAGGATGATTTAAAACATGAGTTTGACCAGAAAGCTGTGCACTGTAAAGTTAGAACTGAGACCTCTATTGCTGAGAAGGAACAAAAAATAAAAAAGATGGCCTAGGGGCATCCCAAGAAGCAATGGGTCTCCACCCTTTGCAGCCTCAGAACTACAAAAGTGAAAGACTTTGCTTGGAAGAGAAAGCCACAGATCACCACATTCCACAGTGGTAACCGAGGCCACAGGAGATTCCAAAATGATGGTGGCCACACCAGATTCCAAAATGGCAGTGACATAAAAAAGCTGTTCCTCACAATCCAGTTCAAAGAGCTCAGTGATCCAAGCACTCGAACCCTACAGCCAAGAGAGAAAAAGCATGGCTACTGCTTCAGTTGACAGCAGATCTTGGCAGCATCATTGTGGCAGTAGTCTTAGGCAAATGAAAAATGCTCACGTTCTGAGGTTTAGGCAGCTTCCACCCCAATTTCAGAAGGCCTGGGAGGCCAAGCAATGTGTCCCTGAGAGGGGAATACATAAAGATGTAGGGGTTAGCCAAAGGTACAATGGAGACGCCAGAAGTTGCAAAAAGTGAGAAACATGGATCATCCAAGGAAAGCTGCAAAGACCAAACAGAGTGAGCTTAGGAGAGAAGCTGTAGAAATGGAAACCCCTGGAAGTGCAATGGGGATAAAGTCACTCAAGTCTTTTGAAGCTTGCAACCAGATTGCTTCAGATGCTGAGCATGGAACTCCGGGACTTAATGCTGGATTTTGGACTTGCTTTGGTTCCAATGCTTTGTATTCCCCTGTGTGTAACTTTTGAAATGATAATGTTTATCTTGTGACTTTGCATGTTAGAAGTTTTTAACTTTGTTTTCATTTGTACAGGGGGTTACAATTAAGAGTTTGCCTTCTATCGGGGACCCAGCCTAGATCCCCAATCTTCCAAATGAGTGTACGGTGAGGGCTTAAATAAATGAGACAAGTTGTATGATTTTAGGGCTCCAGGAGGATCAAAGCCCCTGTAGAGTTCTTGACTCTGCAGCTATCATGAGGGCTAAGACAAAGAGTTTCTCTGGATCACCCGTATATATTTTTAAATAGACAAAGAGAGGGGATACTGAGGGAGGTGCTGAGGGTGGTGCTGGAACTGAGCAGGACTTGGGAGTCACTTCAGGGACATCTCCAAGGAGGAAGGAATGCCAGGAATGGAGAACTATGCTATCTCCAAAATGGCCTTTGTGATGGGACTGTGATGCCCTGCAGAGTAAGAATCTTGCAGGGCAGTCTCTATTAACATAATTGATTATAGAGCCAATATGTCCTCAGCTGCAGCCTTTTTTACCTTGCCTTTTGAGGTATCACTGATCTCATTGGCCACTACGGGCCTCAATCAGGACCAGTGATTCATAGAATTTCCTTACTATGAATCAGCTCCCATCACCAGGCAAGGGGCCTAGGCCTAGGACAGGCTCACAGATAAATAAAATGCCAATTAGTAAATTTTATATCCTGCTCAGAACTGCTTCATAGCGGTCTCCAACAGCCTTCAGCTGGGAGGAGACTTGGGACTTGGACTTTTCAGTAATGCTGAAACTGTTACGACTTTGACAACTCTTAGAGATGGACTAAATGTCTTTTGTATAAAGAATGCACATGAGTCTTTAGGGGACCAGAGATGGAATGTTATAATTGTGTTAGGATGGCCCATCCTCAAGCCTCTTGTAATCATGGACACAGGTGAATGTGGTGTTTGTGATTGGTTTGTTGTCTAACACTGGGATTGGCAATGTGAATGCTGCACCCACCCAGGGGCAGAGCTGACATACAGTGTAAGTGTGAAAAAAACGCATGTCTCCCTCTCTTGCCAAGTTCATGCTCTTGTTGTTTGTGGCCAACATGAATGTCTGGTCCTCAGTCATGCCATCCTGCCTTGCAGCCAGTTGAATATGAACTGAAATCCCCAATAACTACAAAAAGTAAACCTTCCCTTCCCTAATTTTGTATGTCAAATGTTTTGTCTCAACAGCAAGAAAAAAGTAACCAAGACAACATAGGTGTAGACCATGACTTTATGAACAAAACTCCAATTGCATGGGAAATATTACAAAACATTAGCTGGGATCTCATCTTATTGAAAAACTTTTGCACTGTGAAAGAAATCACCAACACAGTGAAGAGACACTCCACAGATTGGGAAATAATCTTTGCCAGCTATTCATCAGACAAAGGACTAAGATCTAGAATATATAAAGAACTGGGAAAAAATCAGATTTCCCCAAATTTTAAGACCCAATCTCCAAAAATGGGCGTCTGAGATGAATATACACTTCTCAGATGAAGAAGTAAAAATGGCAAATAAATACATGAAAAAATGTTTAACACTGGTCATTTGAGAGATTCCAAGTAAAACAATGCTGGGATTCCATCTCACCCCAAAAGAATGGTTATTATTAAGAAATCAACCAATAACAAATGTTGGCAGAGCTTTGGGGAAAAAGGAACCCTTCTCCACTGTTGCTGGGAGTGTAGACTAGTGCAATCACTGTGAAAATCAGTGAGGAGATTCCTCAAAAAACTAGGACTGGAGGTCCTATTTCTCTGCTTGGCATCTTCCCAAAAGAATTAAAATCATCTTACCATACCAATGTATGCACACCCCTATCTATCACATCACAATTTGTAATAGCTAAATCTTGGAAACAGCCCTTAGGGCCATCAACTTATGAATGGATAAAGATGTTTTTCTTTTTCTTTCTTTTTTTTTTTTTTTTTTTTTTTTTTTTTTTTTTTTTTTTTTTTTTTTTTTTTTTTTTTTTTTTTTTTTTTTTTTTTTTTTTTTTTTTTTTTTTTTTTTTTTTTTTTTTTTTTTTTTTTTTTTTTTTTTTTAACCCAAAGTGTATTTTGATGTTACGGGGTAGAACACTTTGTTGCACATTCTTCTCAGCAACACATGAAACTTTATCCAAAATAGAACATATGCTAGTCAATAAAGCATGCTTAAATAAATGCAAAAGAATCAAAATTACCTCACAAATATTATCAGATCATAGTGCAATGAAACTAGAAATTGATGACAAAAGAAATCATAGAAATTATGCAAACATGCAAATTTAAAAGTACCCTCTTGAATAATCAATGAGTCACAGAAGAAATCAAGGAAGAAAGTAGAGCATTCCTAGAATCAAAAGATAATGCCAGTATAATATACCAGACTTATAGGACACAATGAAAGTGATCCTAAGAAAAAAGTTTTAGCTGTGAATGCCCATATAAGAAAAACATAACTAACCTAATAATGCATCTCCATGTCCTGGAAAAACAAGAATGATCCAAATCCAAAGCTAGTACAAGGAAAGAAATTAAAAATTGGAGCAGAAATTAATGAAATTGAGACTTAAAAAACATACAAAGAATCAATGAATCCAAGAGTAGGTTCTTCAAAAGAATGAACAAAATAGACAAACTCTCTGTCAGTTTTACCAGAAAAAGAAAGAAATACACAAATCAACCCAATCAGAAGTGAAAAAGGTAAAATCACACAAATTCTGCCAAAATGCATATTATTAGTAATTATTTTGGGAAATTGTATTCTAATATATCATGGAGAACACACAAAAAATTAATAAATTCCTAGATGCATGAATTCTCAAAGCTGAACCAATAAGATATAAAAACCCTGAATAGTCCAGTATCAGGAAATGAGATAAAAAAAATAATAAAAATAAACTACCAACTAAAAAAGTCCAGGTATTGATGGATTTACTGCTGAATTCTACAGGAACTTTAGGGGAGATCTAATGCTAGTACTCTTCAAATTCTTTAATGAAAGGGAAAGGGAAGGAGTACTCCCAAAGTTATTCTTAGAAGCCACAACTACCCTGATTCCAACACCAGAAAAGTCCAACAAAAAAGAGAACCATAAGCCAGTCTCTTTAATGAATATAGATGCAAAAATCCTCAACAACACACTGACAAACAAAATGAAGCAAATCATCAAAAAAAATCATGCATCATGAGCAAGTAAATTTCATCCTAGGAATGCAAGGATAGTTCAACATACACAAATCAATAAATGTAATACATCACATGAACAGAAGCAAGAACAAAAATCACATAATCATCTCAATTAATTTTTAAAAAGCCATTTACAAAATCCAACATCCATTCATGATTTTTTTTAAATCCTGAAAAAAATGTAATAGGACTTTATCTCAATCTGACAGAAGCTATACATGACAAAACAACGACCAACATCATTTTAAGTGGGACAAGAGTGAAAGCTTTCTATCTAATTCTGGAGGAAGGCAAAGACATCCTTTTAACAACTTGTGTTCAGCATAGTCCTTCAAACATAGTTAGATCAATCAAACAACAGAAAGAAAAAAAAGGGATATGCGTATGAAAGGAAGAAGTCAAATTACCATTATTTGTTGATAACATGATCCTCCACATTGAAAACCCCAAAATTTTTGCCAAAAGATTCAGAATTAATAACCAAATTCTGAAGCATAGCATATAACATCAATACACAAAGCTCAAGTGTTCCTTTTTACCAGTAATAAACTCACCAAGAAAGAAAGGAGATAAATACTTTCACAATAGCATCAAAAAATTAAATGTTTAGGAATTACCCTAACCAATGATGTATAAGACCTCTACAATAAAAACTACAGCACTTTTAAGGGAAGCAAAGGACATCCATAAATGAAAAGATATCCCATTCCTGAATAGGCAGAACCAATATAGTCAAAATTGTCACACTTTCAAAGCTGATACACAGATTTAATATACTGCCAACTGAAATACCAAAACCATTCCTCACAGAACTGGAGAAAGCATACTAAAATTTATATGGAACCAGGAGAGACTGAGACTAGTAAAAGTAATCCTGGGCAACAAGAGCAAGGCAGGATGCATCACAATACCAGAATTCAAGTTGTACTACAATGCTATGATGGTTAAAAACATCATGATATTGGGGGGAAAAAACAGACATGTGAATCAATTCAACAGACTAGAGAATGCAGAAACAATTTCAGGCATATTCAGCTACCTAATATTTGATGAAAAGGCCAAAAATTTATGCTGGTGGAAAGAAAGCCACTCTAGCAAATAGTGCTGAGAAAACTGGTTACTCACATGTTGAAGATTAAATCTAGACCCACATATCTCACCGTGTACTGAACTAAAATAAAAATGGATCAAAGATCTAAATATGAAAACAGAAACAGTCTTTTGGAAGATAAAATAAGTAAAACTCTTGAAGACATAGGCAAAGGCAAGGAATTTCTGGACAGAACCCCAATTACACAAGAAATAATTCCAAGAAAAAACAAATAGGATCATATCAAATAAAAAGCTTCTGTACAACAAAGAAAACAACCAACATTTGATCCCCAGTACCAAAAAAATAAAGAAAAAAAAAGGAAAGAAAAAGAAAAAGAAAACAACCAACAGAGTGAAGAGACAACCTACAGAATGGGAAAAAAATTGACAGCCATTCCTTGGACAGAGGACTAATATCTAGAATATGTAAAGAACTCAAAAAATTAACGCTCCCAAAGTAAAAGACTCGAATAAAAAATATGCATCTTCTCCAAAGAAGAAATACAAAAGACCAATAAATACATAAAAAAATGTTCAAGCCGGGTGTGGTGGCTCACGCCTTTAATCCCAGCACTCGGGAGGCTGAGGTAGGAGGAGCGTTGTGAGTTCGAGGCCGGCTTGGGTTACAACACGGGCGCAACCTGCATCAAAAAACAGGGCCAGGAGTTTGGCTCAGTAACTTAAGAGCCTGTCTGACAGGTGTGAGGTTGTGAGTTCAATCCCCGGTGCTGAAAAAAAAAAAAAAAAAAAAAAGTTCAATACTCCTGGCAACTATAATAATGCAAATTAAAACAACACTGAGAGTCCATGTGACAGAAAAAAGAATGCTATCACCAAGAAGTAAGATAACAAGTGCTGGCAACTGTGAATTGAGGGGGCACTTGATGGGGAACACCTCTGCATTGTTGGTGGAAATGTAAACTAGTACAACCATAATGGAAATCAGTATGGAGATTTCTCAAAAAAACTTAAGCAAGAAATTCCATTCAACCCAGCTATTCCCTGAGCGGCACATGCCTATAATCCTAGCACTTGGGGCCAAGGCAAGAGGATCACTGCAAATTCAACGCCAGCCAGGGCTACATAATGAGTTTAAGGCCTGAGATGAATAATGAAACCCTATCTCAAAAAACAGCAACCCAGTTATTTCCCTACTAGTTATCTTCCTAAAAGAGTTAGAGACATTGTATTACCCTGATACATGCATACCCATGTTTATAGCAACACAATTCACAATAGGTAAATCTTGGAAGCAGTCTATCAACAAATGAATGAACAGAGAAAATGAGGTATTCAAGGGCTGGGGATATAGCTCAGTGGCAAAGCACCTGCCTGGCAAGCACAAGGTCCTGAGTTTGATCCCTGGTACCAAGGAAAGAAAAGAAAAGAAAGAAGAAAATGAGGTATTCATACACAATGGAATACTACTCTGACATAAAGAAGGATAAGCTTGAGTCATTTGTAGAAAAATAGATGCACCCTGAAACCATAATGTCAAGTGAAATAAATCAGACACACAAGTTTAAATATTGCATGGTTTTTCTTATGTGAGAAACCCAAAATACAAATAAGGAGCAAAATAAAAGGTAATAGTAAGTAGCAAGATAGATCTTCTGCATATGGCAAGGGGTCCAAGAAATGGAGATGGGCAAGAAATGACAGAAGGTGGATTTTTAAAAAAAAGAACTAAGCTGTGTTATGAACATAACATACCAACTTCCCACAAGAAAGAAGATCATTTTGTACTGTAAACATGTACTAATAAATAAATAAAAATTAAATTATAAAAAGAAATTCCCATACTAAAAGCAATGTGTGACAATGAGCATTGTCATGATGGAGAATAAAGCCATTTTCTAGCCATGCCATTTCTTCAGTGCTCTCACAAGCCCTTATTATCTTCAGAGTTCATCACAGTGTTCTTAGGTACAAACCTAGCCTGTGCAATCCATCAGGATCAAAAAAGATAACATCGCCAAGTCACTAGATCCTCATTGACCTGCTTTGTTTTCCACATGAGGAAAACTCTGTAATTTCCACTGAGAACTCTGAAAACTTGGTCTTACAGTCATGATTACATTTCCTAAAAAGCTGAAATCTGAAGAAGTATGCTAGCACAACTCCAAGGAAATTGACAAATGTTGTCGTTTTTTTCAAGAGTCAAAACACATGGAACAAATTTCCCACTTACTTGCTTCATGTTTAAATTCATTGTTAAAATGCTTTGAATGGAACCATAAGAGATGTTCAGCCTCTCAGAAATTTCCCTGATAGTCAATGGCCTGTTTGATTGAATCATTTTAACATTCCCTTACTCTTTCATTTGCTTGCTCTTTGAATATTCTCTTGGGTTTTTGATGTTCAAGGATACCCCAATCGCTCCTCATCTTCGACCAATTCACAATCATTACAAAATTGCTGGAACAACTTGTAAACCATCTTCATGGTTACTGGAGCGTGACCATCAACTAATTTTAACATTTCATGTGATTTTTTAAGCATCTTTGTGCATCTTGAAACAAAATTTCATGTTAATGCACTGTTTGTGATCCATGATTTACAGCACACTTTAAAATATACCTATCTCGACCATAGCTCACAGCCAACTGACTGCATCAAACAAACTGACACTTGTCAGACATACACTGTAACCAAGGTTCAATTTTCTGTTTTTTACATGGAAGATCCCTACCTTTTCCATTGGATGACATTTGCAGCAGTGTTCACCATATATTTTAATTACCTCATACATATTGTACTGGCCTGCACAAAATAACCTTATAAACCCAATAAAACAAAAGCAACTCAAATTCTGCTGCTGCTATAATAATTGGCACTTCAGTCTTTCTACCCACTTAGTACAACTTCCCATGAAAGACATTAAACCTACTTGAAGTCATCAAAAGTCCTTTAGAACATACGGGTTTTTGTGGAAGCAATCTGCCAATAATATTGAGCAAGGTAAATAAAGAAAAAGGTCTAAGCAAGTCTGGCCCTCATCAAAACTCTGAACACATAGTCGATGTGGCAAGGCATCAGTTCAAAAGATCATTTCCTCAGTAGCAGAAAACCTAAGTTAAAAGCGAATGTTCTAAGGAAGCTAATTTCATGTTTGCGTTTAATCTCCATATTAAAGAAACATCAGACAAGTGGTATTTAGAGAGACTCTGAGGCTAAATCCAAATTCTGGGACTCAAACCATGTTAGCATTTTGGGAGAATAGCCATTTAAGAGAATGAGCAATAAATACAGAAATGTTTTTATAAAATACATTAGATTTCTCTGTACTTCGTACTCCAGAGAAGAAAATCAGAGTCCTCTGTTTTTCTGATGCATTGTACTAGCCACATCATTGGTTATTGCTGATGATTCTTTTCTATCTATCTTTCTTTAAGGTTGCCTGGTTTGCATTTCCTTTTGGAATTCCAAATGTGCCAGTCTGCCACATCTCCCTCTCATTAAGTATAAAATATTCCTGGACAGGTAAAATAGTCTCTGTAACACATCTTTTACCCTAAATATTTGTATTTCCTCTGTATTTTAAACTATCTATAAATCAAAACATCTACTGGAATAAAAAAGTGGACTTGGTTTTGCTGATAATTTGTGGTGCTGGTTTTGAAAGCTGTTATTGTCTAAGTATTACATATCTTCAAGGAGACTTATATGTTCCATGAATCTTACTACACTGACAATTATCACAACTAAGCTAGGTTTATATGCAGAAAATTTTGAATCAATAACAAAATGTTATTGAAGCAGGTTGTCAAACTGAAATAATGGGAATTGCATAAAGGAAATACTTTGAGCAAAGCTTTCCAATACATATAATGAACATAGAGACTAGAAACCAGGTAAGCCCACCAAATATTCTGGTTTCTAGTCTCAGCATTCATCCACTAACCAGGTTCAGCCAACTCTGAGCACCTTTGAGATGACCCAGTAGGTTCGCCCTCCTGGACACAACTTGTTAAGAACCATTACTGTGACAGCACATAGTTTATTCACAACAGAGCAGGAGAAAAGACTGTGAATTTTGTTAAATGATTTTTCTCATCTTTATGAAGAAAGCACAAGTAAATATAATTTTCATTCAACCAGAAGAAAAGAGAAACATTCACCCTAAAATCAAAGAAAGAAAAACAGGAGCTGAAACTCAACTCTTTCATATCATCCTTTTCCAAAAAGAATTGAGACATCCTACAGATGAAGAATAGAGAAAAAGATGGAGGAAAACTTTAGTGAAGAGGTCAACTGGGATTAAGAAAAAAGGTTGTAATTTGACCCACATAACCACTGGAGCAGAGTGCCACACTTCCTCCCGATTAAATTAAAAGAGGGATCAGATATAAAACATACTAGTACTTAAATGTAAACGAATATTTCCCTACTACTAATTTTTAAGAAAACTTTGTATGAGACCTCTCATGGGCACTCGGATTGGTGTGATAGAAAAGGGCATCCGACGATATTCTCAAAAGAAATGTGGTCACAAATTTTACTAAGTGCATCAATCGTAGTTCTCCAGAAAAAAAAAAATTCCAAAGGAAGCTATATTTCAAGCAATAGATTCAAGTCCTTACAGAAGCTGACAGGCTCAAAATCTGTAGGACAGGACTGCAAGCTGAAAAATCAGGTAAGAATGGCTATTACAGTTGGGAGGCTAAGACATCCTGAGAGACTGGAAACTCAGTCAGGATAATTCATCCAAATGACAGTATTGGGGTAGATTTCTTTCTGATGCAGGTTCTGCTGTATTGACTTTCAACTGATTGGAAGAGACCCATCCACATGACCTCAATAACACTGAATTATAATTAATTGATCATAAATGTGAGTCACATCTACCAAATAGCTTCATAGCAACTGCTAGACCAACGTTTGACCAAACAACTAGGCACCATAGCATAGCAAAGTTGACACATAAAATTAACTATCACAATAATCTCTAAGTATATATAGCATGATCCCTACATCATAAATAACTTACTAGTGTGTAAGGTAAAAATGAAAAGAAATGCTTCAAAACTTTAATAGCAATATTTCTGCATCATGGAACTATGAATTTTTATTTCTTATATTTTCTGTAATACATAAATCAACTTTATAGTTAGAAAAATTCTCAAAAACACCTAGTTTGAGATTATGAAATTAAAAATCCCAATCCTGATTCTTACCAAATGGCCAATTAATTTAGCCATTCAGAGGGGAACACACAGCAGAGCATCCATGGGCAGAGCTAACATTTTTCAAGAAGTGGTTCCAGATCTGTACCAGATGAAGAATAAAATAGTAAACTAAGGCTTTAAAACACTCTGCCATATATCAGCTCCAAAATTATTTGGTTTAAATTGTTTTTAAGTCAGGAGTTACCTACCACAGAGAAAATTTTTTCAATATTCCCTGGGTGTACTGTCACACACTTACAAATTCCAGCACTTGAAAGGCTGAGGTAGGAGCATCACTACAAGTCTTCAAGATCAGGCTGGGCTATACAGTGAGTTCAAAGCCAACCTGGTCTACATAGCGAGACCTTGTTTCAAGAGAAGAAAGAAAATAGAAGAAAGAAAGGAAGAAAGAAAGAAAGAAAGAAAGAAAGAAAGAAAGAAAGAAAGAAAGAAAGAAAGAAAAGAAAGAAATATCTTCTACTTCTAGGAATCACCTCTACCAGTGGTGGTGAAACTATGGCATGCATGTTACTGTGTTTTTCTTTTAAAACAAATATGTTAATGTATGAGTTGTTTCTCTAAACCAAAACCTCAACATCGAGTTTAATTGTAGTATTAGTTCTTTGTGATAAATAAGTGGGCTTTAGGTTTCAGTTTGGGCACTTGTCTCTAATAGGGTCATCATCACCGACCTAGACAATTTATAGTGGACCCTCAAGTCATGACCAGTCTCACATACAAACAACTTGGGTTATGACTGCAATTTTAGATTCAATTTACAATCAAAGTTTTGAGTTACAACTCATTCTCAATGCCAGAAAAGTATACACTATTGTCAGTCTGAGCCCAGATGCACATGTTTTTGGATGTGATTTCAGTCAGTGCTTTATATAACCGCTACAATTACTGGTATCAAAATGACCCCCAAAAAGCTAGAAAAGAAGCTGAGGAAGAAAGGGGAAGTAAAGAAAACAATCACAATCAAAAAGAAGTAAATTTTTTTGGAGAAATATGAAAGTGGCAAGTGTGTGACCAATCTTACTAATATATACAGCATGTTGAAATCCAAGATATTGACTCTCATACAGAGAAAAGATTTGTGCAGGGAAGCTAGTGTTGCTAAAAGTGTTACTCAGATTAGTAAGCCATGATCAACAGTTTTAGACTATTGAGACAGAAAGGTTATTATTAGTGTGGATAAACAAAAGGCAGATGGCAGGTTTTAGCATGAGTCTATACTTTGTGAAAAAGCTAAGGCTACACAGGCAAAGCTCATAAAGGATAATCCATCAGTGAGTGCTAATGGTGAAACAGTTCATGCCAGTGAGGGGAAGTTTCACAATTTTAAAGCAAGAACTGAGGCTCACAGTGTAACTAGGCATGATGAAGCAGCCAGGGCTGATAAAAAGGCTGCAGAAAATTACATCATTTCCAAAGGATGACACAGACAAGTTGCTTTTGCTCTCATTAAGTTTTGAACTGTGACAAAATGCACCTTTTCTGGAAGAAAACGCCAGGGGAATATGTATTACCTAGGAAGAGAAGAACTGTCAGGTCACAAGCCTATGAAGGACAGGCTTATTGCTATGTGCCAATGCGAGTGGTGACCTCAATATAAAACTTTTCTTAGTTTGTCACTCTGAGACACCCAGGTTGTTCAGGAAACATAGGCTAGGGGTCATGTGGAGATTTAACACAAAAGCCTGGGTAACAAGAGTATATTTTCTTGAGTAGATCAGGGAGACTTTCTGTCCTACTATTAAGAAATATCTAGAAGACAAAGGTTTACTGCTTATGGCTCTCCTCATCATGGACAATGCCCCTGCTTACCCATGAGATTTAGAAGAAGAGCTGGCTGAAGAATTTCCGATGGCTATCAGTCGAGTTCCTCCCACCTAATACAACTGCTCTACTCCAGCCTGTGGAGCAGCAGGTTATAGCTGATTTTAAGAAGATATATACCAAGGAACTCTTCCTGAAGTGCTTCCAGATGGTCTCAAATACAGATTTAACCTTTAAAGAGTTCTGGAAGGAAAATTATAGTATCTTTTCCTGTATAAGGTTAATTGAAAAATCCTGGGTGAATATCTTTCTAAGGACACTGAGATTTGCCTGGAAGAAAGTGTGGCCTAAAATTATACAGGAGAGAGACTTTGAAAGCTGTGTTAGAGGAGCGTTAGCCTTCAACTGATGCTGTGGTTGATGACATTGTCACTATAGCAGACTCCATAGGTTTGCAGATAGACAGTGGTGATGTTGAGGAACCGGTGGAGGAACTCTCAGAGGAACTGTCTACAGAGGAACTTCAGCAACTTCTGGCTGAGCAAAAGAGAATGGCAGCTGAGGAGCTCTCTGAAGAGGAAAGGGAACATCAGCAAAGTTCTTCTGAAATAAAGGAAATCCTGAAAAAAATGGACAGAGGTACAAATATTTGTAGAGAAGACTCACCCAGAGAAAACGTCAATTGTTTCATTCACTTGCTTAATGACAATGTCATGCCATATCACAGAACAGTGTTAAAGAAAAGACAAAAACGGACAACTTTAGACCAGGTTTTAGTTCTGAAAAGGTCGAGACCTGCTAAACCAGAAGCAGGTGGTAGGGAGCTACAGACTCTCCCAAAGACAGCAAGGACATCAGAGAGCCAGCTTCCTGATGTTCTTAAGGAAGTGGACTCCTTCCAAACAACAACCACCTTTCATTTCATCCTTCCTTCCTGCAAGCCAGAAATGTCAACTTAAATGGTGAGTACAGTATGAAATTTTTGTTTTTGGTAAACTAGGCACATTTTATAACTATTTGGTGAATACACTAGGAAAATTTTTGGTGTTTCTGGTAAATTATGCACATTGTAAAACACTTTTTATTATGAAAAGTTTAGTTAAGGGGTCCTTTGGGAGGTTTGGGATGTATTATGGGTACCTGCATTATTTCTTATGGGAAAAACAGTCCTGACTTACAATCAGCTTGAGTTACAACCAGGCCTCACAAATGTATTGAGTTCATAAATCAAAGGTCTACTTCAGATGCTGGCTAGGATTCAGCAAGACATCTCTGCCAGGTGGTAAGCAAGGCCTAGGATAAATTAGTCCCCTTTCCTTTACCCTTCCAGAAGGTGACCTTCTCCCTTTCTACAATTCTGCTGTCCTCCCTACCCTGTAGCACTTCACGGTATAAATTTCCCTTTTGATCTGGGTTCTTACCTCTGGAAGGCCAGACCTCCCACAAGAGAATGGTACCCAAGTATCGGGGTTTACATATATTCCTTGTCATTCAAATCCTGGTAGAAGTACAAATAGGCAACCTCACTGGAGTTGGGGCCTTATCTTTGGAGTAGATAATATAATCATAATCACACAGTTATCAAATTTCATGCATGCTGTCCTACACTGTGCTTCTTTCACTTAATACATTTTGCCAATTATTTCACATCAGTATCTAAAGAGTTTTTACATTTTTCAACAGTTGCATTTTTCATTCTTTTGTACAGTGATATCATAACTGGATTTCTCCTGATTCACTGAATTCTATGGGATCTACAGTAGGGCGGCCCCCAGCAATAACTTTGGCAATAACTAACACAATGATAAATTTTAGCTACCCATTCAGTTGGATAGATTTGAACCTTTATACAAAGCAAATTCATCTCCAAAATTTCCTTTTCCTTGGTCTTCTACACTAGCTGAAATGCCCATGGTAAAATTACTTTGGGTTAAAATGCCACCTCCAGGATACCCCTGTTAAAAATGCAAATATGTATCTCTCAAGTCAACACTCAAGACGCAACACACTGATTTATAACAATCTGTTAGCACCATGTGCAGGCCTTCACCAGTGGGGGGACAGCCAGTCCCAAGTCTTTCCCTGTGAGTCAGTGTCATTAGTGGACTGTGTGGGGAAAGAACAAGAAGTCAACAAGAAGCAAGCCCTCCCTGTGAACCAGTGCCATATGTGGGATGCCACCAGCTGGGAGACAGCCAGACCCCAGCCACTTCCAGCGCATGGGCTGGCAAACAAGAAGAGCCAATACCCCTGCTCCCTGTAAGCAACCAGCTGATCCAGAGAAACACAGGCTGCAATGATAGCTATTGAGGTGAAATGCAATTTGATGCTTGTTGTGCTTTGGTGTTTCACTAACCTTGCAGGTCTAGGGCCAGTGGTCTGATCATCTATTTGGAGGATGGCAGTATGCAGTATGGCATCAAGGGGAGATCTCCTTCTGAAGGTGGTAGCCATTGTTAATTCCCTATTATCTTGTTTTGAAGTCCTATATCATTTTCATTGTTTTGTTGGGTTGGGTTTCATTCTGTTTTGTTTTGTTTGATTTTGTTATTTCTGATGGCATGAGCAGCTATTTCAAAGATAGGAAGATATATTATGGTAGTCATTTTGGATTTACTATTGTCTTGTTTTGAATCAAATTTTTTTGAAGAAAATAAAGTCAAATGAAATAAAACAGAATAGAGTCAATCAAAACAAAACAATGAACATGGCCTATGACTTCAAAAAAAGGATAAAAGGAAATCAATAATGGCTATCATAATGCCCCTTGTTATCTTCAAAATAACTGCCCATACCATCGGGCATAATATAATCAAACAAAATAGTACAGAATAAAACCAATAAAAACAAAACAACAAAAGCAATACAGGACTTCAAAACAATAGTAAAACAACAGTGGTTACCATACTGCCTCTTGTTATCTTCTAAGTAGTTGCCTATATCATCAGACATAATACAATCAAACAAATTGAAATAGAATAAAATCACTCAAAACAAAACAATGAAAGCAATACAGGGCTTCAAAACAAAATAATTGGAAATCAATCATGGCTACCATAATATATTCTGTTATCTTTGAAATAGCTGTCCATGCCATCAAATATAATAAAATTAGACAAAGCAAAACAGACTAAACCAAACTAAACAAAACAATGAAAACAATACAGGATTCAAATCACAATAATAAATTAACAATGGCCATTGCCTTCTCTTTTTAGACATTTCCTCCCCTTTCACTTTCACAGTATGTATTGTATATTTTGAATCTCACTAACTCCTTTAGTTTTTTATACTAGGGAGGCAACATGGTGTTCACCCATGTGACTCTGAATCCTTTCATCCATGAGCATGATCTCAAGTTGTATCCATGTACCTACAAGAGCCTTGAGGTTATCTTTCTTTATAGCTGAGTAGCTTTCCATTGTATAAAAATGCCATGTCTTT
This sequence comes from Dasyprocta punctata, assembly GCA_004363535.1. Classification (NCBI taxonomy): domain Eukaryota; kingdom Metazoa; phylum Chordata; class Mammalia; order Rodentia; family Dasyproctidae; genus Dasyprocta; species Dasyprocta punctata. Next base: position 57,953 of record RJWM01010933.1, read on the forward strand.
CTTGTCCACTCTGCAACTAATGGGCAAGCTACCCTCACTTCTTTCTGGTTCCCTGTCACATAGAGCATTGTTCTCTCTCCTTTGACTTTCAGTCTATGAACCCCCTTCCATGTTAAATATTTCTTGTATAAAGCATATTGATGGATCCTGTCTCCTGATTCACTCTGCCTGTGTTTCTTTTTATTGGTGAATTGAGGCCATTAATGGTTAGGGCCAACATGCACTGCCTCGTCTCTGCCATGCTATTTTCCTGCTGTTGGCTGCCTACTTTTCCTCTCCATTCAATTGTTTGCCCTGCTCAGTGATACCCCTCTGCCACTGTTCCTAGAGCTGTGGTGTTTTTTATCTCTCTCTAGCATGTCCTTCAGTATTCTTTGTAGGGTTGGTTTGGTGGGCATGAATTCCTTCAGTTGTTCTTTGTCACGAAAGTATCTTGTTTCTCCATTAATTTTGAAAGATAGTTTTACAAGGTACATCAATCTGGGTTGGAAGTTGTTTTCATTCAAGACTTGAAATACTTCACTCCAAGCTCTTCTTGACTTGATGGTTTGTGTTGAGAAGTCTGTCATGATTCTGATGGGTTTTGCTTTATAGGTGATCTGTTTCTTTTCTCTAACAACTTTTAATATTCTGTTCTTGTGCTGAACTTCTGGGATCTTGATTATTATATGTCTGGGTGTAGATTTATTTTGGTTATGGCTAGCTGGAGTTCTATATGCTTCACTTATCTGAATGTCACTTCTTTTTCCCATGCTTGGGAAGTTTTCTGAAATTATTTCTGTAAATAGACTTTTAATGTCATTTGTGTTGAGCCCTGCTTTTCCACTCACACCTATTATTCCTAAGTTGTGTTTCTTTGGGTTGTCTTGCCAGCCATTGAATTGTTATTTCCAGATTCCTTGTTATTTTTAAGAGATTTTTCCTTTCACAATCACAAGCTGCAAACCTGTCTTCAAGATTTGAAAGTCTATCTTCAGTTTCTTTCAAGTGGTTTTGCCAAATTTCAATAGTTTTTCATTTCCTGGATATCTCTTTGAATCTGTTTCATGTATTCTAAATCTTTTTTGTATTGTTTATTCAAGGTTTCCCTCATTTTCCTATGCTCTTCCATTTTTTTATCTATGTCTTCTTTAGAGATGCTTAGCAATTCTTTTATTATGTTTTTCATTTCTTCTTTTACCTGACTATTTCTGTTCTAATTTCTTTCCTAACCTCATGAAGTTGTTTCTTTACTTCAATTGCCATCACTTCAGATATGTCAGGTGTACAACTCCCAATCTCTTCCATGTTTGCATTTCCTAGGCTTGCTCTGCTTGGATTGGAGGCCAGAGACTGCCTTTTGCTTCTTCATCTTGACATATTCCTGGGTTCTTCCAGACAAGTGGGTACTGGGTTCCCAGGCACTTCCCACATTGGCTACAATTTCTCTGAAGTGAGACTGTTTGGTTCTTCTAGCCACTGCTGGCTATCACTATCTGATGGTGGCCACTGGGTACACACTGCGTTGGCTCCCTGATGGCTGGTGGAGTGCATGCAGGGTTGGGGGCTGGGTGCCACCTGGGGACCTGGGCTATTCACAGGTGGGGTCCTCCACTACCATCCCTGGAGTGTGCATGGGGGCAGGGTCAACTGCACCTCCAGACCGAGCTGGCTATCCACAGGGAACCTCCTTGATGGCCATTAGAATGCGTGCAGGGGTGGGGCTTAGTCCAAGTAATTTCCACAGGTCTGCACACAGCTAGGAGCTGCTGGAGGAAGCTGGCAGCAGTTCTGGTTCTGGGCTTATATAGCCCAACTCCAAAATGGCTCCCAGTCAATTGCTCTCTCCTGTGGGAGGACCAAGTCCTCTGCACTCACCACCAATCAGTGCAGTCTTCCAGGTCCACTGCTCCCCTCCTCTGCCACTCCCCTCCAATGCTGCATCTCTCTGCAGAGGCCCCCAGGGTCACCAGCTGCCACTTCACCTTGATCGTGTGTCCCCGGGTTCCAACAGTTCCTCTCACACAGTCCATCTGGTTCCGGGCATGGGCGTTGCCAGCTACTGCCTTCTTCTTCATTTAAGCTGTTCTTTTTACTCTTTCTGTGGGTTTCAGTTCTCACTTTAGATTCTTCGTGAGTCCCGGGGGCCCAGTTCCTTCCATCTTGTCTTCCCCACAATGCTATGTACCAGTATCTCTCAGAGAAGTTGTTTACTCTGCTGCTTTCTGTTCTGCCATCTTCCCAAAAGTCTGAATTGTCTTGTTTTGAAGTCCTTTATTGCATTCATTGTTTTGCTTTTATTGGTTTTATTCTGTTCTGTTCTGTTTGATTTTCACTATGTCTGAAGGTATCGGCAGCTGTTTTGTAGACAACAAAAGGCATTATAGTAACTACTGTTGATTTTGTAAAGTTTTGAAGTCCTGTGTCACTTACACTAGTTTGTTTCAGTTGGTTTTATTCTGTTTTATTTTCCTTGGTTTTATCCTCTTTAAAATAAAATAAATAAAAGTAAAAATATAGCAACCTGTTATACTTTGGAGAAACAAAGGAATGAAGTAGAACCATCTCCAAAAATGAGCAAAACTTTAGAATTCCACTTGGGCATATCCCCAGCAGATCCATAAAAGCCAGCTCCATGATCATGATAATTTTCAATTGGTTCTCCTGTCATATAGATTGACTTTGAGACAAAGATAAGTAATTTTTCCTCCTCCCAAATCTCCAGAAACTCTAAAAAGACATCACAAGGATTCACAATTCCATCCTTACTGGAAGGAAATTTCATCTAGATTTGACACCTGGAAAACCCACTCTGTTTGTACACACAGGCTAGTGTTCAATCTTTTGCAAACAATGAAATGTATTTCTCTTTCCTTTTCACAATGTTCTCTTGTACTTATTGCCATGAATGCAGTGAGTACAGGAAAGACATCCTTGAGGAATGATGCTCTATCCCCCAGGTAATGATGAAGCATCCCTTGGTCACAGTTTTGCAGGCTCACTCACTGTCCATTGCATTTCAAAATGCTGAACAGAGAGGCAAGTTCTGCATGTGCCCTTCAAGTTTGACTGTCTTGATTCTGTAGAAAAGACCTAACTTTGTCATGTACAAAAATCATTGTCATAAGCTGTAAAGTAAACTGGTCTTAACATGAGATTGTGCAAGGCATAGAAGCAGTTACTACGTCTAAGGGGAGCACAAGGCCTTCAAGACTCCAAGGGCACCATCTAAATCTTATTAAAGACTGAGCTGCTGCAGCCAAAGGAGAACCAAAGTAGATGTCCATGCTCCCAGTGATATAAGATCATAATACCAACAAGGATGGCTACAGATAAAGGATAGGTATCCTAATAATGCCTGTTATCCAGAGAGGATGTACAATACATGCACAAGAAGTAGTTAAGAAATGGGCACTGAAATTATCTCAGAGATTAAATCTCAGTCAAAAATAACACTGTTGGCATAGTAGATACAGCCACTATGATTCTATTTTTATTTGCTACCAATGTAAGTGAGGAAAAGGTTGCTGTCGCTATCTTTAAGAGTTTACTTTGGGGGCAATCTTTGGGCTTTCTTGCCAATTATGTCATCATTAGAGGTATTCAATCTCGGGAAATGTGGTGAGAAAGGTGACAGATAGAACACAAGCTGAAGGCTCGACGTGATGACATCATTTCACAGTGTATAGTCTTATGATTTCGAGTCAAATGGAAGTGCTCAGTTGGAATATATTGGCTTCTGATAGTGACAATGAAGAACATCACTTCCTGAATGGGTCAGCTGAAGACCT